>JAYKAV010003118.1:256168-292805 GCA_035582835.1 Phoebastria nigripes
AACCCAACCAAAAAACAACAAAAAAACCCAAACCACAAAACAAAACCCAAAAACTGCCTGTGTCTGTTCCTAATTTGAAATTGAATGTCTTGGTTCTCATCTCACTTATACTATGCTTATCGTGTAGAAATCACTGGAGTTTTTCTTGATTGAAAAGTGCAATCAGAATTCAGGCCTCAATCTTCGATAAGTAGTCAACAATGCAGCCATTTGAATTTGGGCATCATATCTTTTCACAATAGCATAAATTAGGAGTAGTGTTGTTGAGGCCAATTTAAGATGTGTTTAGAATCAGAATTAGGTCTGTGATTTTAGATCTAAGACTGCAATCTCATCTTTTGCAGAAGCTTAGGGAAGTCTGACAAACTGATGACATAGATTTTCAGGGCTGAGTATTGTTTTGTGTTTTTAGCAGGATCATAGACTGCTGTTTAAATTGAATCCTGATGTCAGGAACAATGTTTCATGTGGGGAAATGGGCTGCGTATTTACAGGGTTTCACTGAGACTGCCAGGACGGCTTTTCTTTTGACTCCAACAGTCGTCTTTAGGAAATGATCTAAGAGCTCCAAGATCTCAGTCCCTGTCAGTCTGATTGGATGTAAATATATGGTCATCACTAAAGGTATATTTGTCACTAAAGCTAGTTGTAAAAGGCAAAATTGTTCAGAAAAACTTGGTGATTCTCCTCTCACCTCAGTTTATCATAGAGATTTCACTTTGACAGAAATTTTCTCCCCAGCTGTTTTTTATTGCAATATTCCTTGAATCTTATGAGCTCCTGGCAAGTTGCCACAGCAATCCCTTCACTGTACAGAGTTTGGACACCTGCCATCTCAAATGATGATCATTTGACCAGTTGTGTTTTGGTTCACATAGCAGGGTTGTTCTTAGATATTAAAGCTCAGCAGGTGTCAGTTGGATAGTTTTAAACCTATTCTAGACATAAAAATCAGAACATAACTAGCAATGAAAAGTGCTCTCCTGAAATTTTTTACAAGACACTTCAACAGAGATACTATAAAGCTTATGGATAAGGATGTGAACTTTGGTGCAAAATCGCCACAGCAGCACCTTCACAAATGCCGCATACAATGATACTTAACACACATACGACAGACCATGTGACACTAGCCTCTTTACATGTTTCATTTCATATTTGAAACTTGGTACACATACCACAAACTTATCAAAGCTTTAGGCAAACAAGGGATGCAAATGTAACATTGTGTCAGGTGATATTGCAGTTTTCATCCCAAAGCCATGTGCAGTTCAGTTGTACTGGCATTTCAATCAGTTAGTTGTCAAGAATGTAAATCTTGAAGGCATCCCAATCTTCACATAATCTTGCAAAATAAGCTCTTTATCGCTGTACTGACACTGTTGTACGCTTATCTTTGTGAGCTGATCGAGTATTCCAATTATTTAAAATCAGAGACAAGGTCAAATACCACAAAACACTATATTGGAATCCTTTTTTAATAACCATATCTCAGATTGATTTATGCATATATATGTTACACTATTTGCTTATGTGTTGCCAACAGTCTAAATCCTAATTGCAGAGTTACTGGGAAAAAAACATCTAAACGGACAAAGTCAATCAATGGGTCCCTGTATATCTTCAGGGGCCGAATAAATACAGAAGTCATGGAGGTGGAGAATGTGGAAGATGGAACAGGTAAGAGACCAAATACTGCCTTTTAACAACACAGCAATCCAGATCTTTTGTTGAAAGTTGATACAAAAGTACTCGTCCATCTCCTTTAATGAAATCTTAAGTAAGCTATGTAACTTCTGCTGCCTTCATATTAGACCGACTTATGTAGTTGAAAGACTGGACATGCTTTCAGGCACTAGTCCTTCATTCTGAAATGACCTTATGGAGAGTTTGTGTACCCCGAAGCTTGTCTATTTTTTCTCCTAATCCAAGTTAATTTAGTAAAAGATACTTTATCTTCTTTCATCCTTTCTTTTCTTACATCTTAAGCCATTACAGCTATAACAACAGAACTTCTGGATCTTCTTCTCATTTAGAATACTACCAAATATTAGTCTTAGCATCAAATCAGTAGCATGGAATGTGGTCATGAATGAAATACAGGAATGCAGTTGTGCATTCTTGTGTACRATTCTTGTGTTCTGACATAGGCAGGAAAACTGGATGGGTTTCTGATTTCATCCACAAAGGCCACACCAGCCCCTGCTCCTATTGTAATAAGTCAGGAATTAATATTATGTCCTTTAAACAGTTGACATTTAAAGAGTTCCCATGTCCTATGGACAAAAATCGYTACAGTGCAAGAAGTTAGCATGTCCCCACAAAGTTCAGACAAATAACCTGAACAAACATCATAGACTTTTTCACTGATGTCATTGTATTTAAAATATTTTAGTTCTTCTTCTGAGGTGAAATTGCAAAGTGTCACTCTTAGGACTGAAACATTCAGTCAGTTGAACAGCCTAGCCATGGATACTTCTATTAATATTTGTACTTCCAGAGTGGTAAGTAACAACCAGTCACATGGACAGTCAGTAAGACTGATGCGTGAGAAACACCTCCAGAAATCAAGCTCCTCAAAGAAGAAAATTTTAATTAAGGTGTCCCACACTGATTTGATTAAWGTAGCAGGCCTTCTATTCACTGTGTGCATTGTGTTTTGGATTTTTACAGCAGATTACCACAGCAACGGCTACACTGTGACAAATGGCTGGAAGATACACAATACAGCCAAAAACAAGTGGTTTGTCTGTATGGCCAAGACTGCAGAGGACAAACAGAAATGGCTGGATGCTATAATCAAGGAAAGGGAGCAGAGAGAGAGTAAGTGGACAATGTATTTTCTAACGCACTGAAGGAACTTGTGTACAAAGGAGAAATGTGTAGGCATGTATAAGTATCTGAGAGAAAAAGAAAAGTTTGCAGTTTTTCCTCCATGGGCAGAACTAAAATCTATCCTTAATGACAAAGAAAATCAAGTGATTGAAAACAAGTATTTCTGGATGTGTACCTTGGGGTTTTTATGGACTTATGTCAGTATATTTATCAAATATTTTTTATTTGCCAGAGTCAGTTTCTTTGATGCATTGAATTACTGTGAAAAAATGACATTTAATCAATTTCATTTTTTTGTCTTTTACTTGTAAATAAAATAAAATTGTATTTGTATTTATCAGTAAAAGGAAAGAAGAAAATCCAGCGTGCAGCCTTTTTCCAGAGGCAATGACACAAACTCGTTCTCACAAACCCAGCCTCCGTGATCTTGAAATAAACAGAACAGTTCATGGAGAAAAACTCTAGAAATATTATGCTTAGACTGAGAACGGTGACAAATGTATGCAGATGCTCATCACTTTTATCTTTTCTGGTGGAATGAAACAAAAACTAAGCTTATCTTGAAACGGTGTTGTACAATAGAAGCAAGCTCACAAAGCCATGAATCAGGGGAGGGGATAAAAGTTCTGAGTTCCTTTACAGGTCAGAACTATCTTTCACAAGTGAACCTGCTTCCCTGTTTGCTCAATGGGAAAAATAATAGCTCATTGCCAGAGGAAATGACACGTATTTTAAAACATTCTGTGCCTGACTTTTAGAAGTGGTTCCCATCTCTGCACATGCAACTTCAGTAAAGATGTAATTGCTCATCTATGCTAATATTGAAAGAGGTCAGTCTGAAACCCTTTTTTAGTAGTGTGTTTTCAGAACTTGTACTTGCTAAGCAATAATGCTTTAGATTTTTAAAGTATTTTAAGAAAGTTACAGATCTGTCACTGAAGTTTAATGAAAGCAGAGAATCTAAATCCTTTAATGTCCTTTGAAATCCAAACCTTAGTTTTTGTGTTACAATGCTTTGCATCTAATCTGCTAAACACAATGCACATTGCAGCGTTATTTGTTACCATAGAATATAAAATGTTTCTAACATACCTTATCATATATGAAACCCAATACACCTTTTGATAATAGCAAGGATACTACCTTCAAAATGTAGATTGGGCATGGTGTAAATTCAAAAGAACTACCTGAAGGCAACAGAGAGAATCAGTTTGATTTTGGTTTTTGTTTTGKTTTGGTTTTTGTTTTGTTTTTTGTTTGTTTGTTTTTGGGTTTGTGGTTTTGGTGGGTTTTTTTGTTTGTGGGTTTTTTTGTTTGTGGGTTTTTTTGTTTGTGGGTTTTTTTGTTTGTGGGTTTTTTTGTTTTGTTGGGTTTTTTTGGTTTGGGGTTTTTTTGGTTTGGGTTTGTTTTGTTTTTTGTTTTGTTTTTTTTGTTTTTTGGAGGGTTTTTTTGTTTTGTTTTGGGTTTTTTTTGTTTGTTTTTTGGGGGGGGTTTGGTTTTTTTGGTTTTTTCTGTTTTGATTTTTTTGTTGGTTTTTTGGTTGTTTTGGTTTTTTGTTTTGTTTTGGGTTTTTTTGTTTGTTTTTTGTTTTGTTTTATTAAAGGAAGTGTTTTACCATTCTGAGCTGGTGATCTGTGCTCATTAGTCAGTTATGCATCCCACTTTACTATAAGGATCCTGATCTTCCACATGATATATTTTTTTAATAAAATACATTTCTTGGCTCTTTGACCCTCAGAGTGCTAAATCATATCTCTCAAAGATCCAGTGAGCCTCCATTTCATAGTGAGTTTTCGCTTTGTGAGGTCACTAGTGCTCTGCGGAATTTCCTGTGCATCAGGTAAAATGTGTGAGGAGAGAGAAGGTTCAATAAGAAGTAAAAAGACAGGACTAGAAAAACAGACCAAATATAAACAGGGAGCTTGAGAATAGGGGGAGGTGACTGAAATAAATATTAGGAAGGGAAAAGAACTATTCCTTAATAGAAAGTTTCTCAGTTTTCCATGCAGCATTGGCTAGTAAGAGTGGCTTTTTTCTGATGCATTTTGTCATATAGTCTTATGATGTGGCAGCTGATGACAGGCACTCGGGATAAGCATAGATATTCTGGCAGACATTCCAGGCCTTATTGGAAAATCTCCTTTGGCTCAGAGTACTTGCAAAGTCACAGAGATATCAGTGTTTGGATTAGAAAGCTTGGTGAGATGCCCAATTCTGTAGGATGAGTTGGGTAGAATGTGCATTCCAGTCTGCCATTTACATCAGAGCCTGGGGAATTCAGTGATGTAAGACCAGCAGGAAACATGTATACTGTTACACAGGCTGTTTTCTATCACAAGTTCACATTGCAAATTAGCCTCGGCTACACGTGTCAGCATTCACATTGAATTGGATCACAGTATTGGGGGAAGAAGAGGATGGAAGAATAACGGCAATAAGCCAGGGGATTTGCAGAGCCAAAACCTTTAGCCAGATATTGGACACATGAAAGAAATACTGTATTTGAAAGACAAAATGTTGTGCAAGTCTAATTTCTGGAACGTGCATTTCAAGTCTCTAAAACAAATGCATTAAGTGTTTTCAAAAAGCTAGAAAGCAGCTCTGATGACACATGACTATTAATTCATTTCAGTATCTTACCATAAAGCAACAGGATTTATGTCCAGCTAGGGTGAACTGCTCTTCCCAAAGAATGTACAGTTYTCATTTTCTAGCCTCACATTGATCACTTAAATTCTGCCTAATGTCAATCTTTGTAAAAATTAGGCACGTAAGTACAACTCAGGCTGCCTGTTTTCAAGCTAATCTTAGAGATGTCTAAGATCTGTGCCTCTGTTTTGGACTCCAGAGTTGCCTAGATTTGCAAGTTCTAGAATAACATAGCCAAAAAACAAAACAATTTGTTCAGGCTAGAAGAGACAAAACGTCTACAGCAGCAAAACAGCTTTTCTCATGTGCTGTCCTCCTAAAGCAATTTGCAAATCTAAAGGGAAGAGTGCCAGAAAATGCCAGTTATGATGATAGTTGTAACATAGACACCTATTGTTTTCAGAGATCATCCTCCTGACTGTAGCAATTTTCAAGTTAACATGAGCTATGTGGAAACTCATACAAAGTGAACGTGAAATTCTCTCTATATCCAATTATCTATCATTCCTTAAAGCATTCAGTATTTCTTTCATTGACTGGATAGTATGATTGTCAAACTGTATTTTTAGCGTAGGGGTATTAGTAAATAGGCTAATTAAGAAAGGATTAGAAAATAATGTTGCTGTCTAGTTTTGATTTATTTAAGGATGTGAATTTGATTTCAGCAGTTTTGTATTTTTGGCTTCAAGTAATAGAACACCCAAAAAGTCATCTGCTTTTAGCTGCCTTGAACAAGTCTTATGCCGGCAGTTATTTCAGGGTCAAAAGTGAAATTGCAACAGGAAATCAGTTTCASAAGGTGTATGTTTTATCTTGCTTTGTTTGGAACTTCTCCATGTTCTGTAAACCATTCTACTTTGTGTGATGTGATGTAACCATAAGTTTAAAGCTACTTTTTAAAACGGAGAAGAAAAGCTGCAAGCATCTCATTGGTGCTAAACTCACCAATGACAGTTTTGTACTCAGATAAATAAATGACCCAATTTCCCCTTTATTTGGAAAATAAGTCAGTTAATTTTTGTGTTTCTACCACTTTGTCTGTTTGGCCTCAGCTTTTGACTTTGAGCGAACACTTTATCTGATGCTAAGGATCTGAAGGAATTTCTGCTTTGTATTCCAGGTTTGAAACTGGGAATGGAGAGGGATGCATATGTCATGATTGCAGAGAAAGGAGAGAAGCTGTATCAAATGATGATGAGCAAGAAAGTGAACCTTATCAAAGACAGGAGGAGAAAATTAAGTACTGTTCCCAAGTGCTTTCTTGGCAAGTAAGTGGCATTTGAATTGAAAAGGCCCTTTCATACCAATTAAAAGAACAGACTCTGAATTTTCTGGGTATGGCATTGTGAGGTCAGATCAGATGTGCTTTGATGCAGCTTAATTGAAAAGGCCATAACGCCCATTACAGTTGTGATTTATTAAAATTAATCATTGATTTCTATTTTACGCCATACGCAGGCTGTATAGTGACAGCTCATTCTATTGTACAGTAACTCATAACAGCTGTTTCAAATCAGCAAAAGGAATAAGAAAAAATACCTTAACTCCCACAAGCTCAGGGCTGTTGGTGGCCTAACCTGTATCCTCTTTTGTATACAAGCAAATGCTTACCAGGTGATGTTTAAATCCAGCAGAACTGTCCAAGTCTCAGGATTGAATTTAGAAGTTTCCTGTTTGTCAATGTAACAGACACAAATGAAATTTTGTGCATCAGGAGACCTGATGCATTTGTTAGAAGTATAGGGTTTTATTGGCTGGAAAAAACCTCTTTCACTCAGGCTAGATATTACAAAATAATTCTTAAGAATGACATGTATGAAGCAGTAGAAGAGAGACCCCATGGATGAATCGGATCAGAGATTAGATATGGTAGTAGTGGGGCTGTTGTAGGGAAATGTCCTGCATGGCACACAGGGAGACACATTAGTTGACCTGGGAAGACTTTTCCGCCTCAGCTGTTTATGATTGAAATGATCAGCTGTGGGAGGAAAAAAAAAGTTCTGAGAGGCAGATTATCCATTCATTTCCCTTCCCTCCCCCTGGTCACTGCAATGGCAGTGTGCAGGCAGCATTCCTTGTGTACAGGGTGTGGAAATGATGCATTGTCTTTCTGTCTGACAGAAGGCAATCTGGTAGCATAGGCTGGCAGTATTTCAGCTATAAAAAAAAAAATCTTGGTTTTTGGAGATTTGGTTGCTTTTTTCTTCTTCTCACACACACAAACACACACACACACCAGTCCCCCAGTTGTTCTTGCTGGATTCAAATTGAAACCTTTAAGCTCTGATTTTGGAGGCATGATATAGCRTTTCCTATTTTCCATGCAACAAGAAGTACCAGATCAGAAACTTATGTTCTTGCAGTGCTGATATATATGAGTCTGTTGTGGATTCCCTGATATTTTGCTTAGTCTCAAGTCTTACCTGGGATTTCCTGCTACTCCTTTTTCTTTTAAAATATCTGTTTTCTTACATGCACCACAATCTGTCCTGCTCATTGCCCTCAGTTTGCTTGACAGCCACCTGACACTCCAGTAGTGAGGACTTGACCTAACTTTGCCAATGGGTAACTGAGCCCAGACTGCGATACCTACGGGTATACTGATCTCTGACAAAAGCATTATTTTTGCTAATGTTCCAGCCTTCCCCATAGAAAATAACTCTGCTGATATCTTTTCAACAGTCACTTGTTGGTACAGTCCTGTGCAACGCAGTTGAATGCAACTCAATCAGTACAATCCAGTCACGACTCGCAGACTTTTCATATCATTCCTGGGGCTTCCCCTGAACAATGCATATTGGCCGTGACCTATTCGTTTTTTCAGATATTCCTGCCTAAGGGAGTCATTAATAACTGTGCTGAGATGTATGTAGTGGTTTTCTGCTACATGCAGCTGAGAGTAACACTAAGGCTGCAAAAAATAATTTTTCTTTTGGCCTTTGGATATCAGATAGCATCTAATAATTCAAGAGATAAAATGTATTTGCAGAAAAAAAAGCACGAACTAATCCTAATATCTTCAGAAATATCACATGCATTTATTTGTAAGGCTGTTTATTGAACTTCAGCAACTGACTTGCTTGAGTGCAAATCCATTTTCCTAATCACTCCTCAGCTGTACTGGCATTTAGGCATGTGACTAGTGATACAACGGGAAAGATGTGTGTTGGTGCCAATATAAATAAATGATATGCTTGCCATGCTTCTTTTCAGCACTGCACTAAATTGATTGCAAAACRTTGAACTGTATTGAGCTTGTAATAGAGAGGATCTGTTAACCTCAGGAGATTCCGAACATACCTGATCAGATTGCACAAACCTGGACGGGTTGGATTTTCCTGTGTATTTCTTGAGTAGAAACCCAGCTGTTCCAAATCCCTTAATTTCAGAGGTATAGTTGGGAGATGGTGTACTGACTTGCATGCCAGCTGAGAACTGAGCGTGGCAGCACTGGGAAGTGAGGATACTCTCAGTTATACTGGAGAGCTGCTTAGGACAAGATGAGGAAACAAATCAAGCTTTGCCATCCACTTTTTGTGTTGATGCTTTTTTAGCAACAGTCCAGCATATACCTAAAAAAACTCTTGGAATATTTCTGGATCATGCACTTTTCCATGCTTATAAAGCCTTCAGAGGAAATGATTACTGATTTTGCTTATGAATCAAATGCCACAGAAGTCTTAAAGTAGCTCTTAAGAAAACCATCCCATGGTTCTGAAGCTTCAGGGCTGTGAGAGTAGTGTGCAGTTATTTTCCTTTTTCAGCTCGCAATTTCAAACTTTAAGACAACTGCCTTACATTTACAATCCAAATAAACTCTAGGGACACAGTTCCAAATAAAAGAAGCAGGAAAGCTAACAGGGTAGCAGTGTTCTGCTAAAGTTTTGGGCAACTGTTTAAATGCTGTAAACTGCCATAGACCCATTGCACTTGATGGAAAAATGTATAGCAACTGGGCATCTACCCTGGGTACTTAACATGATTACAGTCATTGGCCAGCATGTCTGTGATGGGGCACTGCGCAGTGTGTCTTGTATTCTCACTAATGAGTGTGGAGGATCATTCTTACTTATCCTCCCTCTGCAGTTTATATTCTGTTTCAGCTTTTAAATACTTCTAGAAACAGTTCAGAATCACTGGGAAATTGAGAATGAGCTTTCCTTAGAGAGTCTGACTCATCACTACAGTACTCTGGCTTTAGGAGTTTTACAAAACTCTGCTGGTTTCCATGGGATTCCCCTGGCATAGTTGAATAGATTCTGCTGCTTTTTCTACACTATGACAGTTACAGAGTAGCCCCTCAGCAAACCGAAGTTTTCAGTATTGAAGTTGTTGTTATTCTAAAGGCAAAATGCAAATACTACCTACAGCTTAGATGAGTCAGCTCTGATAAACATGAAGAGACTAAAAATAGTWCATTTAGAGCCCACAAGTGGAGGCATGGATACTGGTTTTGATAAGCAGCAACCCTCTGCACATTGGCAAGCACCCAAGTGGTTTATTGAACTCAGATTTCCCATATGTTGCTCTACTTTCATATATTCCTTTTGTTCTTCTCTATGAATTTAACACATTTCTAGTATAATCGCTAATTAACCTGGCAAACAAATGAGCCTCCTAGGGCTTTGGCAGTGCTGTATTCATCAAGCTTGCAATGTCTATTTTTCTGTACTTACTGTTTCTAATTGAGTAACATCCTACATATTTATCCATTTTTGGCTTTTATTCTGCCCATATGTGCAGCTCTGCCCCTCACCAGAGAGAGGTTTTGTTTCGTGCTGTATGAGCAGACAGACTTAGCATCTTTTGTCTATAAATTAGAAGCATCATTTATGTATCTGCCAGGCACCAACTCCAGTAAATGACCTTAAATTAACCTGTCAGTGGGACTTGTGCTCTCTCTTACTGCTCTGTGCTTGAATTCAGTAGGTTGCATCTTCTGTCCTAAGTCCTACTGTGATTCCATTAAAGCCAATGCAATTACACCACTGGGGGGGGGGGGSGGGGCGGGCCAGAAATCAGACCCAGTGAAGAAAGGTGAGCATATGTAACTAAGTCAGACCACAAACACTGCTTGGAGGGATAGCTTGGATAGAAGTAGCTGTTTTCTATACTGTCCAACTTGTTTTTAAGGTCATCAGTTAATATTGCTTTCCTTTTCCCCCTTGGATGTCTGGATTGCTCGATAAAATAAGGATTTGCAGCATCGTTATAGATCCAGCCAGGTCTTCTTTCCTTTTGTGTGAATGCTAATTATGATGAGCTAAGGGGAATGGTGGGAAAAGTCACGGATAGGAGATCTGGATCTTCTGCAGAGCATTTCCTCCAGAAATGCAGGAAATCGAGCCACCTAGTAGAGGTATCATCACTTATAACAGTTTTCACACTTGCTTCAAGGAGGGAGTCTCCTGTGGTTGGCTGATGACTTGCAGAGGCATGTGTCTGCTTATATTCAGAGCAAAAAAGCTAATTGTTTCTGTTCCGCTTTCCTTTGCAGTGAGTTTGTATCATGGCTCACAGAGATTGGAGAGATAAGCACACCAGAGGAAGGGGTCAACCTGGGACAGGCACTATTGGAAAATGGAATCATTCATCACGGTGAGTGCTCCATGCCATAAAGAGTAATGCCCTGGAAATGAGGGTGGAAAACTGACTGCAGCTGTTCACATGATGTTCAAATACTTTCCTGTACCATATCCATCAAATCCTCAAAATGTTTAATGACTTTTGGGATTAATGAGTGGGCATATTTATGTCATGAAAACAGGACTTGTTGGGTATCCTGAAAGTGTTTATGCCTGCAGTTGCTTGATTTCTCGGCAAGATCTTTGTTGCAGACTATGTCAGGTGTATATTCCTTTCTACTTTGTGTGTTTGAAAATCTGTAGTGATCAATAAATACAGCTTTCCATATCATCATTTCCATCAGCAATACARAGGATAGGCGAGCAGCGCTCTTTCAGAATGGGGCACTGGTACGAACAGAGTGAGGGGCTCCAGACGATGGGTCATTCTTTCTAATGAGACTCTTTGTCATAAAGAAAAGAGATGATGGAGGGTTTGTTGTGGRATTTGTTCTTTCCAGCTCATTTGGCAAGAACATCTCTCTTTAAAACAGTGGTGCACCATATTTCTTCATCACACCCAGCAGATGACCTTGAAGTGTTGTGATGAGGGGTATTTTAGAACAGTAGGATAGTGCATACAAAAGTGCTGCATGACCAAAGTAGCACAAGGTGCTTGTTTGAAAATTTTCTGTGCTATCTGCATTTCTACTAAAGTAAGTTATTTCTCCAGATTACGTCCTTTAAATCCAGATTTGTCCTGCTGTTTCCTATTATTTTCATATTACATTATGCAGACAGAGCAACATAGTCCTATTCTAGTTAAACAGCAAATGCCCCAATTTCAACTTTCAGGTGAGGTCAGCTGCAAAACGCACATCAAAGGAATAAGGTATATAGGTCTGAAGTCACCAGTGGTCTACATTTCCATACAATCTCTTGGAAACCAATTTAAATAGGGAAGCCATTTAATTAGGCTAGTCTTGCTTTAATCTCTTGGTAACTCAGCTCCACAAACTTGTCTTTCAGGTGACAATAACACTGTTAAGAAATTATGTCTGTTATCTTCTTTTAATTAACACATAGAGAAATTTAATATGAGCAGTACCATAATCTTTCACGCACATACACTTCCACCTCCAGGTACCAAGACATACTTTCAGGCACATTCAGACTTTGAAGGGCTTTGAGCATGAGCTCAAAATCACTGAACGCTTTTGAGTCCTTGGCCCTAACTGTGGCTTTGGAGAACTGAAACACTCTGGCTCCAATGTGTAGGGATCCCCCTTTGGATGAAGAATGCTCTTTTGCGCTCACACGCTTACTTGCCTACATTCTGAATGTGTACGCTCACGCTGTTGGTGCAAAAAGCTCTCCTGAGACTTGTTATTTCATGATGACTGTTTACCTTGCCATAACTTCATACTTTGACACTTTCAGCAGTGTCCTTTTACTCTAAACACAAATTTACAGCTCAAAGAAAGTTGCACTGTTATATCTACTGCTCCCCTTATTCAAATGCCTTGGGTAAGATGCATCTGATTTGGTTTTAATGTTACCTTTAGTTAGAGTTCCTGATGTTAGTGTCTCCAATGGCAGTTATTGCTAGACATTGGAAGGTATTTGCGACGCTGCATTTACTTAAGGAAATATCCCTTGAGATTTTGGTAAGTCATTAGACATGAAAGTATCCCATTATGAGTCTCCTAATGTAACAAGAACTTAAAACTTAAGCACCATAATGAAGCACCCTATTCTACATTAGGCAGTATCTTTTATCTTTTGTTTTCACTTGGTATAACATTACTATCAGGTGAAAACTGCTGATCTCTCAGCCTGCCTGAGAAGCAGGGCCATAGAAGATTGCTAAATGCTGAGCTCTGTGCTAAGTGCTGAGCTCTGTGTGTTTTATCACTCAATTTCCTCTGTATCTCCTCTAATTCTGGCTATTTTATCTGGGACTGCTGATGTGGAAGTTCTGGTACCTGTCACAGAGAGCAGAAGTGATCAGAACCTGATCTGCTGTGTGCCAGACACAAAAGACACTTTCTGCAGACTTGATTCTCAATTGGATATAGAAATACAAAATCCAGAGCATGCAGACGCTCAAAGAAGTCAATAGCTTACACAGCTTAGAGATTCCACTGTATACAAAAGGATATACACCAGATCCTGAAAATTTTGTTTTACTCTGTGAAATTAAGGAAAAATATCACCAAAAGCAGGAATCTTAATTAAATATTCATAGACAAGGATGTCCTGTGTAATGCGGGAAGGTCTTAAGAATTTCTGGTCTCTGCCTTCTAAACAATTATCCTGCCCACTCTGCAAGGGGCAGACTAAATCTCAAACTGAGTCCTGGTACTTCTGAGTCTGCCTAACCCAGTTTTATTGTCTTCAGTCATCCAGTGCAATCAGTTTTCTCAGGTTAATCAAACTCAGGCTAAGATGCATCWTAAATAGTGTAAATCCGTATTTTCTCTCGGTTCATCAAATGCTGTGCCTACACACAGGAAAGATTACAGTGAAGCTACCCCACCTTATCTGCTGTCTGCTTTGGTTGCTCTTCTCTAGATTTCCTCCTCCTTCTCTATATAGTTGTAACTGGTCTCCATTAAATTAAGCTGTGAACAATGGCATTTCTATACTACGTATTGTAAAATCTGGAAGATACTTYATTACTTATTTTGAATTTGAACAGTCATTGGCACTTTTTACTTTTAATTACCACTTATTTACTAATCAGTGAAACATATAATTTCTACTAGTTACTAAATTACTATCTTCAGTGTGAGGGTTTCCCACCTCCATATTCTATTGAAATAGTTTACCTTAGAATAGAGACAGGATAAACCTACATATAATTGGATGTAGACTTTAASCCTCTTCCAATTTGGTGCATTGGATAAATCTGTTTGAAACTGGGCATGATTTTTAACTCTTCTCTGATTTTGGCCAATGCTTCTTTTGAAATGCTTCCTTATCACACTGAAACATCTTTTGTGTCCTTGTCTTTAAAGACTATCAGTATATAGCATTACCCTAGATTTTAACTGCCCTACTGTGGAATGGCTATTCTGGGTGAAAAAACAGTCTCTCAAAGATACTATTTAATTTTTAGAAGGAACTTACTAGTAAATACAAGAACCATGGTAGAAGGATACCTCTAACAGCTGTAGTTCCTCCCACCAGTATGCTTTCTGCTTTTGGAGTTGCAGAACTTTGGGCAACTGCAAAAATTACTTTAGTGCTGTGTTAACTGTTGTGGGAATTGGCAGGCACTTTGTTCAAAACTTATCGAAAGAAGTCAGACGGTCCCAATTACCTTCACTAGGACTGTTTCCAAAGCCTTACATAAATTGAATCTAGTGTAAAAGGAAGAAATTTCAATTTTATTGGAGCTGCAGTATTTTAGAAAACTGCTTTTGTTGGTGGAGCTACGCAGAAGCACACATAAGCATATATATACACAATAAGGGGAAATCTGAAGAGCTGAGTCCTCTCTTCAGAAAGTGATAGATACCAGCAAGTCCTTAGGTGTAGATGTACCAACTGGCTTATGAAGAACATGGCAGGGGAGAAAAGACTAATTTTAATTATCATACTGATGTTTTAGTTTCAGATAAGCACCAGTTTAAGAATGAGCAGGTGATGTACAGATTTCGCTATGATGATGGAACGTACAAGCCAAGAAGTGAATTGGAAGACATCATGTCCAAGGTTTGTATTATCATTCTTAGTTGGAACCTTGTGATTTGCATAAGAACCATCAAAATAGTTTGCTCTACCTCTAAATGTCATTGACCTGTTGTATGGGAGATCCCTAATGCTGTTTATCTTTGTTGTATTAAGCTATCCATCCTAATGCCGTAGGAGACATTCGCTGTAGGGAGAGGAAGCAGAGCTTAGCAATAAATAACAATACAGTTGTGACTGCACCCAAGACTGCTGATTACAATCCTAATATAGTAACAAAAGGTCTTAAAAGAAAACAGTAGGCCATAATACAGCACGTCTGCTGAAAATCTGGGCATTATGGTTCAGGGAGATAGAAGAGATCAATATTTAACTGCTGTTCCTGATAATTGTATGTCAAATGAGTTCTGTTGATCCCGTATCTGCCCATATACCATTTAATAAATTGGATTTCTTCTTATGGACATCAGTTCATGGGTTAATTGTGAGGAAGGATTAATGGAGAAAATGTTGGAATGGAGGTGATTAGAGATAAAAGAATGGATTTTTTGGCTTCTGGAGGCAGGGAAAGAAGAAAGAATGTTTGACAGAGAGGATAAGGGAACTGTTTTGAAAAACAGTTAATCAATAGATAATTCCAGCTGAGTAGAGACATCAGTGTCCAGGTTTTGCTCGCTTTAGCTAGTCAGTGTTTCTTTGAAAAGGAAAAACTGATAATACCATGCATCTTTCCTTCTTCAGGGTGTGAGGCTCTACTGCCGACTACACTGCCTATATACTCCAGTGGTAAAGTAAGTTCACCTTCGTGATCCCCTCGTATATATTATCTGACTTTGTTAAAAGGATGACATGTTACTATTGAAATCTTTCTTCTTTCTTATCATAAACAGTAATTTTCTGCATTTTCTTGGCTCTTTTACTACCCTTCTATCTCCACAGTTTAGATCTGTAGTTGTACTTCTGCTGGAGGATGTTGGAACTGGGTTCTGGGAGAGTGAAAGGCTAGTGTTATAGTCTTCCTGCCATTTGCTTCCTCTATCAGTTCATGAGAGCTGTTAGCATGACACGAGTTTATTTGTTTACTCTGGCATTTTCTGTGAGTTAAAGTGGGTGTGATTAAGTGACTACTGATTCAGGGCAGATTGTGCAGCGTGATTGTAGCTGCTGTATTATTTGGGTTATAGAAAATGTAAACAGATGCTAAAGTGATGTAAACAGATTCCAATGTGATGCTAGGATTCTTTCATTCAAAGCACCCTCAAC
This sequence comes from Phoebastria nigripes, assembly GCA_035582835.1. Lineage (NCBI taxonomy): Eukaryota > Metazoa > Chordata > Aves > Procellariiformes > Diomedeidae > Phoebastria > Phoebastria nigripes. The sequence continues at coordinate 272,176 of JAYKAV010003118.1, forward strand.
AAACAAAAACCAATCTGAAGTGGAATAAAACCTGAAGCTGTAATTTGAAAAAACCCTGAAAATTTTGGGTGGAATCTTCAGAACTTAGCTCTGTATAAATAAATGCTAAAGAATCGAGACAATCTGCAAGCGCTAGTTAACTCTCTTCCCAGATCCCAGGAGATGATTTTCAGATGTTGTTGCCTTACTATGACATCAGATGAACATTTCTGGCCTATAATGGAAACCACCCTGAGCCATGTAGGTGTTCTGTTTAGGTGTTTATGATTGAAAAATAGGCATTTTCACTTAGGAGAACTTAATTTTTACATACAAAAAACTGATGAGGAAGGAAAAGACCTCTGGTGGGCATGGCTGGAGTCCCAAATTCAACAAAACTGACCTCTTGTTCCCAAGTTGTACAACAGATGTTTCACTGAGAGATGCTATTGTCATGCTAAAAGGAGCAGCAAAGATAGTTACAGTTCATCAGTCATAAATTTGCCTAATTAGATCTCTGTTTTTTTCCCAGAATAGCCATTCTACAATAGTACAGATTTGAGTTAGCCTAAAAGGTATGGAGAGAGCAGGAAAGCATGATGCAGCCCTTGGTAGGCAAAATGGTGATGTATATGCATGTGTGTATTTGCACATACAAATTTCACTCCTTAAGATGGCAATTCACATGCAGAGTAGGAATAATGGTAAGTGAAGCTGAAAAAATTTCACTGACCTCAGGGTACCCACAAACTGAAAGGGATGTGGTCTTACGCTTTCGGGAATCAACAAGGACAAAATAACTACCATAGGCCTGTCTTGTGGTGGTTTATCAATGTGCTATTTTTGTAATAGAATCCCAGCAGGGGAATCTTCTAATATCAGGATTAATTTGTGTTAGTGACAGCATGAATCTGAACTGTGTATGAGCAGTGAAAAATAGCAGACTCAGAAGTTTTAGGATCCTTCTGGGTAGACTTAACGTTCTCAGTATGTTCAGGCTCTTCTTTCCGTCATTCTCTTTCCTATTCACTCTTTCTTTTATCTCCCTGTTAGAAAACGGCATCTCCTAGGCTGTCATCCTTTCATRTCTTCTCATCATGTCTTTTTGCCTCTGACAAGCCTAATGTTAGCCTAAAGGAACTAGCTTTTAGCCAAGTTAGTTGTGCAAAGCCTWTTACTTTCTGCTATGCCTTTGGTCCACTGCTTTATCTGGCATCTTCAGACTGCTGATCCCTGCAATCATGCTAGCAAGGTTCATGAGGCCTACTYTTCTGGTGCAAACTTCTTTCTAGAAAATTGGCAAAACTGCTTGGAGTAGCAGGTGCATGTGCCAAGAGGATCTGGAGGAATCATAAAGTTCAAAATTCAATTATTTTGTTGACAACCTTGGAACGTAGTTTTGCTCAGTTGTCTTCCCTGGAAACCTGGGAGTTTCCATGTAGCCTTTGCCTTTATACTTTTCTTTGAGTAAACTCTGACGCTGATGTACTTTGAGGACAAGACGATAAACCCCACTGGAAACAAAGCATGCTACTTTGGGCGATGATACATAAAAAGTAAAACATTTTGAAAAATCTTAGATGTAAAGAAGGTTCTGAATATGTCTCTGATCTAGTTCGGGGAAGTTGTGAGGATGGGAGAACTTGCTACCACTTACGCATGTGATGGACAATACTTCAGTGCGTAGATGGGCTAGACTCTGTGAAGAACATTATATTCCTCTAGTTTCTGTGAGGCAGCAAGGTTCTGCCAAAATGTCAATGGTTCCCACATCTGTATTTGACTATTCACCTGCAGCTCATGGTTTTGGATAACATTCTATGATTCATGCTCTACTCTTGTTCAGGCTAGATTGAAATGGGGGGAAAAGTCAGTGAACTAATGTTAAAATATTCATCCTGACAAGCATTTAACTACAAGCAGTGAAAGACTGGGCCTTGGACCAGGATCCTGATGCCAGCTTATTCAAAACTCTAGCTCTATGTCAGCATCTGTATTAAAATGTTGGGAGTTGCTTCTCACAATCTGGAAACCCCTACTCATCAGTACTCAATATTTTAATGCTTTGCTTTATTGTTCTGACATTTCAAAAGCACATTTTCTCAAGATAAGAGTGTGAGAGGGAAAAACTGCCCAGAAAACTCCCACAGTTTTGTGCTGGGTTTAGCACATTACTGGAAGACAAGTCGAAAAATGTGTGTAAGCACTACGATGAAAGCTTTTGTTCTGAGGACACATATTTCTGGAAATGCTGTCATGTTTCGTGTTGGTTTTTTGTTTTTTTCCGCCCCCCCCCCAAGTTCTGAAAGTCCTGCTTCCCTTTCTAATTTCTCACACCCTGCGTTCTGCAAACACACAGGCATTTCTGCTGCATTTATTTACAAAAGCCAGTCACAACATATTTATATCTGTAGATGATTAGTAAAAGGAAAACATGAGCAGGATGAATTTTAGATAGTGGTTTGATTTTAAATTTTTTAGAAAAAAAGGAAATATCAAATGGTGTGGTGCTAATGAAAGAAGTTGATTTCACGGAACTGAAGAATAGTCTTCTCTTGAGCTGCCGTATAGATACATCCGGACTGTAAAACAGTCACAGTGGCTGTGAAAGTTTCCTTCCACAGTCATGCCAGTGGACCTCAAGCTTGAAATAGAAGGACCACCTCCAAGGGTGAGAGAGGAATTAATTCTTCATAGCCATTCAGCATTTGGCCTCTCTACTGAGACTTTCAACAAGAGGGAGCCAATTAATGCAAATTAATTGTGGTAATGGCTTTTGTGATGTGGAACTAGGAACTGGATCAAGACCACCAAACTTATTTCACACGGGCCAGTAAACAGCCTTAAAATGGAAAGAGCTTTTCATTCTCTCATGAGCTGGATTAAATCCAATGACCTAGAGGTGAAAGGTGCTAGAGCCCAATGTCCTGAGCCACATAGTCCTCTTATATTTGTATCAAAATTCTTTAGAAGTATTTTATGAAAGACTAAAAACATCAATTATCTCCATGGCTCTGAGAAGAGGAATGGAAGAAAACTGCTAAATGCAGCAAGTTACAATAGGGTTTCTTTTCCTTACTTCAGGAACAGTGCTGCTCTCTACAAGGGCTGTGTGTGAGATGGTGCAAGTTGTGTTTACAAGACCTAAATACAACACTTCTTTTTTTATTTACAATGGCTGAAATTATCTAATGCCATAAAAGAACACTTTGTACTCTATTTGTATCTGGCTACTCTGTGATATTTTGCTAAAGGAAGAGAAATCTGAACAGGTGCGGAGAATCAGGAAAACCTCTCTTGACAGAGTAGGCTAAAAGGTGCTTAATTCAGTGAGCGTAAGAAAAAGGGGGCATGGGGGAATATATAGGGTCACTGTCTATGAATACATTGATGGGTAAACACTGGAGAAGAACTATTTAAGCTTATAGATGGGGTGACACTGAGCCAATAAATGTAAACTGGACATGAATGGATTTAGGATGGAAACTAGAACATGACTTCCAGCCAGAAGAATATGATTTTCAACAGGACCCATGGTGGCAATATTCTAACCTGAGTTAAAGAAGCAGCTCAGTGCACCTGTGAAAAGAATGTCCTGGTTGCCTCTGGCAGGAATATGAGCTCTCTGAAGATGGCTTGAAACAACATTAGAGAAATTTGAAATAACACTGCTCTGTATTGATCTGAAATATCTTCCTAATTCAAGTTGTTAGAAAAGTTTAAAAACTAGTCCTTTCTTCTAGAGAAAAAGGATATCTGCTTCCTATTCTTTGTTTTATTTATTTGTGGCTGGGAGTCTCATTTTTTTTTTCCATCTATAATTCTTCTTCTTTCCTCAACTTCATAATAGTAGGTCACAATAGTATATGTAGGTTTAGAGTGTAAAAGAAATGTGTACCTTTTTGTCCTGATTTTCCCTGAATTCTCTTTCTTAATTAGAGACCGTGACTACCACCTAAAGACCTACAAATCAGTAATCCCTGCAAGTAAACTAGTGGATTGGCTTATTGCACAGGTAAGAAAATTTTAAGATACTGCTGTCTTTGACAAGTAGCTTAATTTTTCAGTTCCATTTAAAAGTAAATAAAACACATTTATCTAGAGAACATAATTAAACATATTCTGATTCTTTGAACTTAAAATCTTATGCTTTCTGTTATTGTTCATTTGGTGAAACCTTACTATTTGGCAGCATAAAGAGGAAGAAAGTCCTTTGTTAGCCCTAGGAGTGGTGAACTGGCTGTTCTCAGGGATTTTTTCTATTTCTTGTGATTTTCTGAAGACATTTAAAGCAATGTTGATCTCATTTAATCTCGTACAATTTTGTTGAAAAATGAATCTAGAGTTTTACACCAACAACTACACCATTGTCTTTAGAAAATGTAGTTGCCCCACATTTACCTTGTAATTACAGAGAAGAGCCTGTAGCTTGGGAAATTAAAAATTTAGCTTTGATAGCCTAAAGCAATCTAAAGGGAGAGTGTGCCATGTTGCTCACTGTCATAGAGTCAAATGCACATTCTGGTTTTGTCTTAAATGATGGTCTGATTCACAATCACATTAAGTCCTATACTGCCAAAATAACATAAAGAGAGGCTAGTTTGAATGAGAATCAGGCCTCTGACAACCAGGGATGTTGTCCTTCAGAAATGTTTCCTGCAATTGCATTTGACATCCTCCTACATTAGTGAGATTGATATGATTTAAGGTTGTTCTGTGCCAAATAACGGGATGAGAATGGAGCAGTCAATTGTTTTCCTGTTAAGAGCATAGAGGAGAGCAAGGATATTAGTACTGAGGTTGTCATATCAGTTACATGTGATTTAATGGGGTCTTATTCATGGAAAGCTGAGGGGAAAAAAGTCTGCTTTGGCCAAAGAAGAGAGATGTAATCAGGCTAATCTGGCCAATATAATAGTTAATCATAGAGCTGTAGGCAGTAGAAAGACTCAGATAGCAAGGTAAAACATCAGCTCTTGGTCTGGAAAAGGTAGCTTATTTCCTTCCCCATTTTTCTTCATTCTGGTTGGTTAATCTGGCTGTTAGTTCTCCTGTTCACTGAACTTTACATTAAGGTTGAACCAGAATGTACTAAAGCCAGATATGGAGATATAGAAGACTCTGTAATTTATTTTGTGTATATGTGTGCATATGTACATGTATACAGGTGCAAAGATGAGGGAAATTTCTTCTGTGCTCAGTTAAAGGGGAACATTGTTAAACATTTAAATCACTGTCTATGACTTAGATGAATTCCTGTCTATGTGGCTAAATCAATCTTTGCTCACAGATTCTTACAAGTAATAATTTTCATGTGGGTTCTCCTGGAGTTTTCATGCTAGATTGAACTATTTTCTAGCAATCATTCATACTTTGGCCATATTAGCTAACAACAGATTTTAGTGGGAGCTAATGAATACTCAGCTTTTTGCAGAGCAGTGCATTTACTTAACTGCTCAAATATTTACCTTTCAGTTTAACTTTAGGCATCTGTTCTTGAAAATCTTGGTGATGGTGTCTGATCTGATAACTACCTGTTACACAAAAATGCTGGGATATATTTATTTCTGTTTCTGACAATCAATTTGCATCATGATTTTAGTTTAGAAATGGTGCACAAAAAAAGTGAGGACTATTGTTTCTGTTAGATTTAGTGGCATAGGGATGAATGTCTTGAAGGATAGTCTCTCTCATTTCTGTTTGCAATTTAGACTATAAATGCCAGTGGGAGCCCTTCCTAATGAGAAAGCTGTTTTTCATTTCCTTGACCTTTTACAAATATTCGTAAGACTGAACAGAGCAAAAGAGTAAGAACTTTTTTTATGATCAAAGAAACAGTGTCAACTGTATTTTGTACCCTGATCCTCCTACCTGGAAATTGTTGGCTATTATACTTCTGACAAGAGATAAGTTGGGTCCTCAACGAGGCTTAATCTTGTGTACATTTGAACAGTTGTATTCAAATGTGATATATGTTATTATCCCCTATGTATTGTATGCACTCAGAGTCTGGACTGGATAGGCATTAAGAGCTCTGTTATTAGATGTGCAGTGCATTTGCGGCTCTGTAGACATCAGGGGTCTGCAGGAGCTGAGCATCTCTGACTATAAGGTTTATTAATAAGTGCCCTGTGATATGCTAGCACAGATTATTCACTCCGAGGGAGTTTTTGTATGTGAGGGAGGATGGTCAAGGGATTTCCTAATGACTTGGAGATTTAATGCTGAATTTGTTTGATGTCTTTTTGTTGTTTCTAGCTCTTCACAATAGCTGGATCCTATTGCAGTTATCCCCATAGTATGTCTTAGGCAAACTGCACATGAGACACTAAAATAAAGCATTAAGTGTGATGGTGGAGAGAAGTACATAAGAGCATAAGTGCTGATTGGAGATGGAAGTGTTTATGCCTCTTCTAGAGGCACAAAGTCAAATCCTGGAAAACATAATACTGTATTAGAGTTCTCCATAGGCATTACTTCAGTGACCCTTTGAATGTAACAGAGAAATGGTTTCAGCAGTCAGAGCCTGAAAGGAGAAATACCTGATCCATATCTGTGGATTTAGATTGAAAGTGTCTGTGAATTACATTATGGTCCCTATGTATATTTAGAGGTAATTCTTGAAGGGAAGGGGCTCATTCTTTCATTGATTCTGGACCCTCTCAACTTCATTTTACAACCTAATCTTTATCCCACTGCCAGTAGGCTGTGAACAAAGAGGAATACAGACCTCACTTATAAATGTCAGAGCTCTTGTACTTCACAGAATCTTAGGTGCTACTGAGGGTGTACTAAAAGACTGCACTGCCACAAAACCAGTACTTTTGTCATCTGGCTGAAGATTTATATCCAGACCTCCAGAAATGATCTGTGATAAAACACTACCAGTTGAATCCCCAGTCCTAAGTCTAAGAAACTTAAAATGGCAATTTTATGAAAGGTAGAATGGAAGTAAAGGGACAAATGCAAAGTAGAAACCTGCTGGTAAGGTTCTTTAGGTCTTTTGCTCCAGTGGGTCTCTTATCTCTTTCCATTCATCCATCCTTCCATCCATCCATCCATTCCTTCTTTCTATTGCACCTCTGTGCATTGCATTACCTTAGGCTTCCTTCCCACTTGGAAGGAGCACTTCATAATATTAAAACTCTCCTTTTCCATGATACCAACAAAATATTTAAAAGTGGTTTGGTTGCTGTTCTTAACTTATCTGTGTTCATGTGCTTTCTTTTTCTCCTACATGTGGGTTGTAAACAACCTAGGTCAGAGACCATCTTAATTGCTGGGCTTATGTATCTCAAAACAATCAGCCATTGACCATGATTAGGTCTTTAGACATCATATCATTACCAGAACCAGACAACAATAATAATAATAGTAATGGTGGCAGTAGTAATAGTAATAATAATAGTGTGCTCTGGACATGATTCTTCACTATGGTATTGACTGTAAACTGTTTCTATAATTTGTCTGACTCCAATTCAGTGATTGTATTTGAATAAACCTAAATTATCTTGTCAAAACTAGTGTATCTAGTTTCACATCCAATTTCTGTATAAAAATGTTATGAGACACGTTCTGTCAAGATTGTTGATTTTAAGTGGTTCTTTTTTCTTAAGATTTTTGTTACTGCTTTCATTGTATTTGGACAAATTGCTACATAACATTTAGAAGTACTTACAGGTGAGCTGAAATGATCTATTTTAAGTTATATTTTATAATTCGAGAATGCTGTTTTGCTAGGGGAATGTTTTGAGGCCAAGTTAACATCATCAGGAGTCACCAAGTCTGGTTTAGAGCCTTCCTACACAAAGATTTTGGTGCCTAAAACAAAAGTAGATTACTAAAGGTTAAGAGAGTAACATTAGAAGGCATTTCTCCTCCAGTTTATTTACGGTTGAAAGAATAAATTAGATTTTTAAGTCCCAGCCTCTGTAAAATAAACAACCCATTTATCCCATAAAGTAACACAAAGCGAGTGTTGAGAATTGTCACGTGACAGGATGCTGAAAATGAAGAAAGACTTACGAAGACTTGAAATTAGTTTATAGAAAAAGTTAAACTTCAGGTTTATTAAAGCCCTTTTCTTGGCTTTCCTTGTGTGATTACATAATCATGCAGTTCCTCCAGAACCGCCTTGGTCTTTGTCCTGGTTCTGGCTGGGACAGAGTTAACTTTCTTCCCAGTAGCTGGGGGGGTGTGCTGTGTTTTGGGTTTGGTATAATAGGAGCGTTGATGGCCCATTGATGTTTTGGGTGTTGCTGGGTGGTGCTTGCACCGGGGACTTTTCGGCCTCCCATGCCCTGCCAGGTGCAGGGGAAGCTGAGGGGGGGAGCATAGCCAGGGTGGTTGACCCAGCTGGCCAATGGGGTATTCCATACCATGTAACATCATGCTCAGTATAAAAACTGGGGGGGGGAGGGGGGCTCTCGCATCATGGGACGACCTGGGCATTGGTCGGCAGGTGGCGAGCAGTTGCATTGTGCATCGCCTGCTTTGTATATTCTATTATTGTTGTTGTTATCATTGTTATTATTACTGTTCTACTTTGTTTTATTTCAATTATTAAACTGTTTTTATCTCAACCCGTGAGTTTTCCTACTCATGCCCTCCCGATTCTCTCCCCCATCCTACCGGAGGCAGGGGGTGAGTGAGCGGCTGCGTGGTGTTTAGTTGCTGGCTGGGGTTAAGCCGCGACAGTCTTTTTCCTACCAAGACAACAGTATTTAGTTCTTAATTTGTAGATGTCATGCCTTGTTTTTGCTCTCAGAAAGTCTCTTCAACAAGAGCCAGTAGTGCTGCTGATTGGCAAGAGCTGATCCTGTTTTATCCTGTATTTAAATAGTATATTTACACCACAGCGATGTTCTTTGCCAGTATTTGCCTGGCAAATAGCTACTGCTCTCCTTAGTAGGACTTGAAGTAGGACTGATGTATCTGCTGACAAGATCAGAGGGCTCTTGGTCTGCAAGCTGGTTTGCTTAAAACAAAGTCAGTACACTACTCTGCAGTTGCTGCTAGAGCTTCAGGATATTTAGCTCTCCAGATGGAGGGGGAAAAAGGAAGGTGTAATACTTGTGTAGGATACAGCTTCTAATTTAGTAGGACTGAAAGTAATATGCTGAAATTGCTCCTCTGCCAAAGCAGCAGGTCTCCTACCTGCTGGAATGAGCTGACCAACTGCTCTTAGTGAGACAGCAGATCCCAGGTTCTCTCATGCCCGTTTGGGGACTGGGAAGCAGGTAATCTTGCATCAAGTGACCAGTGTTAACAATGGTTTTCATCTGGGTAAGACCAATAGYGCCTGCTGATTTTTACCAGCACTATTTAGAACTTGTATGTCTGCCTAAAAAGTACAACCAGCATGTTTGTAAAATCTTCACTTGTGGCTGCAAATTAGCAGATACATAGAGAAAACTAGGCTTTTCTTGTTTTTGACTGAATTGTAGATGCAAAACTTAATGCTGCCATTTCAGGTAAATTTGTAAATTTGCAAGTCACCTTTGGTACCTCTCTTGAAATACTACACTCAAGGCTTCAGGTAGTGAGAAACTGAAGCCTTTGTTCGTAGGTCTGCTGTGTAAGAAAAGAATGCCACTGCAGTTTTAACCAGTCTGACCTTTGGAGTTCACATACACTGGGTGTACTCAGGTTTTTCTCCCTTTGGTTGAATATAGATAAGACTTCTCAACTTCTCTCTCTAAGAATGAGTTTTATTGTCTGTGGCTCACGGGTCCTGAAGTCCAACACTATGATTGCAAATAARAAGTCTTTACATTGAGATAATATTGTGTCCCTTTGTGGGTTAAACAGCTACTTTCCAGAATCCTGGTCTTTGTCCTCCTAGTTCCTGTAGGAGGCAAGAGATGCTATATATAGGAATGAATGGGATTTGGGCAACGGGGTAGCTATTTTAATTTCTTGCTATTGTTCCCTACAAAAAGCATCCTGCTAATTTCAGAGCCACAAGCTATGCGCTGGGGAAGGGGAATAATTTAGCTTAGGAAGTTGTCTGAGATGTAATATTTATCCTCTTGTTTCTAGGGAGACTGTCAGACTCGGGAGGAAGCTGTCACACTGGGTGTTGGACTCTGCAATAACGGCTTCATGCATCATGGTAATGCATCAATATTACTTCCCACAGCCAATTAAAGGAGCTCTTACTTCAGTCAGATTAGCTGACTGTCTGAAAATGCCTTTTCTATATGCTGTGCCATRCATGCTGATATGTATACAATTGTAGGCATCCCAGCAGGTCCTTCTAAAAAGCAGTCTTCGAGCTTACACAAAATGTCTAAGCCTAGTACCTTCCCAAGTGAATCCCCTTGCTAATAGTTATGATGAGCCCTGAAGCAATTAGACAACCTAGAAGGGGAATGTTTTTTCACTGCATCTCTTTCAGAGCCATCAGACCAATGCACAAGCCAAGTACTGTCCTGAAATATCACCAAGAAATGTCAGGTACAAAGTAAAATTGCCTAGTTCTTGCCACTTGGACAGCAAGCACAATCCTCAGTGCTGAATCTCTGAAGCTTCCAAACCTGAAGTGCCAAATTGCCAAGTTAGACATCATCCATCCTCAGTGATGCTGCTGCTGAACTGGGAAAGTAAACAAACCACATCTGTATCAGTACCAAATAGCACATACAAAGTCCTAAGACTAAAACGTGGTTTGTCCAATGAAACATCCAGTTTTAGTCACAAATAACATCTACTCTCTGTATTTTGAATAGTGTTTTCAAGAGCAGATTATTGTAAATAACTAATAGAGAATTTGCATAGTACTTGATAAGACTGTAGGAATAATTTTCTTTCTTTAAAAAATTTGTTCTGTTTTGAGCCCATGTAAACTTTTGACAGTCATAGCATCCTTAGGCAAGGAATTCCTTTGCATGAGTACATGTTGAATGAAGAAATTGTTCCGCAGGTTTTAAAATTGTCACTTGCTGCTCTTATTTGAAGCCCCCAGGTCTCATATTTGAAAACATGGTAAAGAACTTTGTCATGCCTTCCAGAATTTTATAGGTCTCATTTCCCTCTCAATTCCTTTTTAGGTTGAAAAGCCTTAGTCTATTTAGCCATCTCACTTACCTTTAAACAGCCATTTTACCGCTCTTTCTTCCTTTTATAGTTTTACCATATTAATTTTGACATGGGAAAGGAGCATAAGGTATTTAGCATCTTTCTTCCAAGATGATCTTCTGCATTTTATATGCATTCTACATGCGAGGGAGGTCAAACATCATATCATGAGCTACTATGCACTGTGAAGAAAAGTATATCCCTAAAATACAGTAGTAGCTTAAAAATGTAGAGCTGAATAGCTGTCTGATAGGGATGCATCTGGTCTTTGTTCTGTAAAGCCTGGGGAAATGTTTAGGATTTCCTTTAACTTTCTTTTTTGTTTCTCTCTTTCTTTCTCTGTGTAAATGCATGTATGTATTTCATATATATTGTTTCCAGTCCTGGAGAAAAGTGAATTTAAGGATGAATCCTTATATTTCCGCTTTTATGCTGATGAGGAGATGGAAGGCACCAGTTCCAAGAGCAAACAATTACGTAATGACTTCAAGCTGGTGGAAAACATCCTGGGAAAGAGTCTTCTGGTAAGAGATATGTTAATGTAAACCTTGATGTTTCTGTGAAACTGGTATTGTTTTATAATAGAGGAGAATGAGAAGGAAGATTATAATAGAGTAGAATTGAAAAGGGGAATTGCACCTGTAGCAAGACTTTTCTTCACTGCATAAATACTAATTCTTGAGCTGCTCTGCTGTAGAGCTCCAACTTCTGTAGCTCTGACTTTCTAGCTGGGCAGACCACATAGCTTATTCTAGTAGCAAGGGAAATCTGTAAGTTGCAGGGTCCCTTCTCTAGCATGTGACCATCCTGCACTACCTGGGAGCTTTGGATTCACAGCTCACACATGCAAATTGAAGTGAGTTCCTGCCTATTTCTGATAGGTCTCAAGAAAAGAGGAGACTCAGAGATACAACCGTTTCATCCAGTTCACAGCCTGACCCCTTTCTATTCCCATGAAGCCCTTGAGAGAGTCTGGAAGTGAGGTGGGAGCTGGAGATGTAGTCTTAGCAGGCACCATACGTTTCTTGAATTCACTGAGTAGGCACCACAGTGTTGGTGTGGTGGAGGAGAAAGTAATGGGCACTGCTATCTTGGGAGAAGTCTGCCATCAAGTTTAAACACAGTTTAAGTTTAAACACAGTTTAAACACCCTTATATGTGAGGTAGATTCAGATGCAGGTTAAAAGACTGATAAGAACACAGATATTTCAGGACATCATTGTCTAAGTGATATGAATATGCCCTGCATTACTGGATCAAGTGTCAGCTTTACTTTGTTTATGGAAACCATTCTCCAAAAAATACTGTTCTTTATGTTCATGCTTTTGCAACATTACTGTTATCTTCAGATTCCCACCTCACTAAATGCCATCACAGTCCTTACTGCACTGGGATTACTCTAATGCTGTTTGGACTTCGTAGTCGGATTGGTGCAAACTCTTTGTTCTGTGATCCTTGTTTACTGCCAGTGGCTCCAGGCCCATCTTTTTCTCCCTTTGAACACTGGCAGAATGAGGAGCAGGATAAAAACTTGGGTCAGAAACTACAAAAGCAGAATTGCTGGAAAAGATCCAGAGGCCCATTATATGGGAAAATTTTTCCTGTGGTTCACACAAACTTCAGTGTCTCACTATTGTCTTGTCTCCCAGGAGACCTATCTGTGTGTGTCTGAATGGCTAGAAGTAATATTTAAAGCACCATGGTCCCTCAAAATTATTCCTCTATGCATCCAGTGCCAGAGACTGGAGCGTCAGGTTACTATGATTATCCTCATGGAGAGTTGTTGGATAAAGGGAAGCAGTTAAAAGGTGGTACACTTTGTGGGCTTTTTTTATTGTGATTTGCAAAGCACTCAGAGATCAGTTTCCAGTAAGTTGGTGGGAACTGCCATTGTTCAGGTAGTTTTAATTTTCCACCTTATCAAGACAAGACAGTTTGAGGAAACAGATTGACTAGTATGTCTCTTCCACTTTTTTCTGTCAGTTCAAGGCACTTCTGTTAAAATGCCAAAACTCACAACGGTAATATGTTAGCTGTGAAATGAGGGATTTAAAGTTCTTTGATTCTGTTTTCTGTTAATGTAATAATCATTTATTAGTATTCACTAAAGAGACAGAACAAACAAGCAAACCTTGCACATGGACTATTTACTAGTAATAAATCATAATCCCTAATTGGTCCTTCCATTCACTGCACAATTTGGTAACTGTAATATTTGCAACAGGAATAATTTTGATATTACTATTATTGTAGTTCTGAGGCGCATCGGTCAGCCTCTGTCAAAATACAGTCCCATCTCAAAAAGTAAACAATCTGAAATGAACAGCACATGCTGAGTAAGAAATCTCCTACTTGGACGGCACAGATTTTTGTCAAATGAGTAGTAGTCATGCTAAAGTTATGAGTTGCCTTCATTTTCACAAATAAATTAGCAGTCCCCTGAATGTTTGTAAAGAAGATCCCACAAATAGCAGTACAGTAAATGCATTACACTCATCCACAAAAAAACTTATGCTTGACTTCTGTGTTATTCTGTTTAGCAATTATGAGCAGCTGGAATCCTGAGGCTTTGCTGTCTGAGGAACATCACTACGTGCCTCTTTACACTCATGATAGGGCATTGATCCTTCCCATCCCCCGATCCCACCATAGGAAGTTTAATGGAATTTCCTCAGCACTGGCTTTTGAAACATGCTTTTCTACTGCCATGAAATCCTAGCTGTTTAATGGACAGCTTCCCCACCCCCTTCATCTAAGTATGCTATATCACGGGAGAGCTTGCCCTTGAAAACAGAAAACAACAGAAGCTTTGGCAAATATTTCATTAGAAATGCCAAGGAAAAAAGTGCTTTCAGTCTGAAAAAATGCACTTCAAACAAAATTTAATACTCATTTATTTGTGCAATTGTTTCTCATTGAAGGACATAAATCTTGACAAACTGAAAAAATATACAACATTCTTTGCATAGTTGAAGAGAATTTGGATTTTGGATAGACTCCAAGCATTGTGACTTGGTTACTGCAGTGTGCTGTTAACTTGTGATCAGCACCTCTACTTGTTAGCCCAAGCCAACCACAACACAAATTACAGCTGGTAGCTTGGAGCTGAACAAGGATAGTTGCCTGTAGAGATGGGCCTCCATCAAAGTTGCCTAAGAGGTTTAATGCACACACAATGCTAGAGTCCCCAGAAGACTCTAGCGTATCACTTATCTGATCTCAAAAGAAAAGCATTTCCAGTGATTTCTAAAGATGATGCCTGTGTACGTTTTATATAGCATTCTCAAAACTGTTGTGCTGGATTGGAGATCTGGACTGTAAGTCTAAACCTCATCAACTTTCCAGACCTGTGATATCTCCTACATCCCTCCAGGGTATCCCATATTTCTTATTCTCAGTAGTGTGTTGCAGTAGTTGCAGGAGAGAGTAGTTGCCGTGTCCCACTGCAGTTCACAGCCAGGGCTGTGGCATGTCCTGGTATTCAACTCATGCAGGGGCCTGAGTACTGTAGCATATTCGATGAAAGCCAATGGTTTGAGCACAGAAGTCAGGGCTACCTGGGTTTTAATTTAACTTCTCACATGAACTGTGTGGCCTGAGCAAGACCTTAAGTCACTCCATGCCTCAGTCTACTGTCTGAAAATCRGGATGCTAAATCTCATCTATCCACAGGGCTTTGCTGCTGCTGTTACATCTAGAATCAGCTTTGAAAAGGAAAGTGTCCTTATAATTCAGCACTTCAGATATCAAGTTTTTAGGTAATAGGTAGTATTATCATTTGAGTTCATGTCTTTTCCTTTTTAAACCAGCTAATCCAATAAACATAGCATTCACCTTAAAATTCTTACAAAACTGTAGAACACATTTCTCCTATTCTAATAATGAATAAATAATAGTAATTTGTATTACTCAAATAAAGCCATACTTGGTCCTTAATAAAAATCTCTTCCATCTTTAATCATTCCAGGAGAATTATTTTTGTGTGTTGTGCTAATATAAAATGACCTAATTCTGCAAAATTTCAGCAGAGAGAGAGCAAAAAAGAGATTTCCCTTTGTTCTTCATTATACTAGTGTACCACAGTCTATTGTAGCTTGAGAATTCAAATCATTGATTTAAAACACCCCCGGGAAGAGAGCCACTAATGGGAGCCCATCCTCTAGGGATTTCTGATCTCCCAAGGAGACAGGCTAGCAAGTCAGTAACAAGAGGCATCCATCATCCAGGTGTGGGTGGCCAGATAAGGGGTTTGAGTGGATTTAGGTACTAAAAATTACAGCGAACTCTGAAGTGAGACACATCCTTTAGGTTGTGAATCTTCCACTGTTCAGAATGAACAGTTCGATTTCAGTGCTGAATTTGGAAGCTCACAAACCAGAAGAAACTTTGAGTCATTTTGTATATATTAAGCCTATTTTGCTAATGTGGCAAAACATACCTTTAAAGATAATAGCAATAGGGGTGGCTTAGATTCTGAAGCTTCTCATTGGAAAGAAATTTTGTCTTTTCAAATTTTGTTTTAGTGCCCCAGAGCTTTGGACTTTTGAAAGGCTGGGGAGACTGGAACAACCTGGGAGATGAGGTGGCAGGAAAATAGCTCTCTTGAAATGAATGCTGCCGAGGGCCACAGAAACCTCATCAGTTTTGTGAAGCATTCAGACTTGACATTATCTGATAAGTCACTGCTCCTTAACAAATTCTTAACCAAGTCAGACTCTTCAAGTGTGTCCAACAGAGAAGAGTTTATGTGGGAGAGCTGTAGGGAAGGCTGTGAGAGAAGGATGTGCATCCTGGACCCTAGTTTAGGAAATGGTGGTTGATCTGCCTGTGCTGCCTCTTCTGCTGCTGATGTCCCCAGGAGTTTAGGCTGAGAGTTCCTGCTTCTGCATGAACAGTAGGAGCAGCCTGGGGAGGCTGCCAAGAGTGAAATGGATCCAGTTCCTTCACCTCCTTCACTGGGGGAATCTTAGTGCCCAACCCAAGGCCCTTCGTGTGTATGCAGTTTGAGGGATCAGCAAGTGTGGCGGGTAAACCAGACACTATACCCTGTACATTAAAGTCATGCTCTCATGACATTAGCATGATGCAATGCTGGAAGATACCCCATAGCTGAGCATCAGCTACTTCACATCTCTGTCATCTTCATTCTCCTGGAAATCTGTCAAATCTCCCTTCATAGACACTGAGCATCCCCATGCCACAAGCGTCTTCTGACTCCATAACCCTCCTCGTATAGGAAGGGGGAGAAATGGAGAGGTACCACACAGGCATCATGACCCACATGCCAGAAATGCTTCATGAATGTAACAGATACAGGTGTAATAGACCATTCTTTGCATAGCTTTTCTTCTCCCCAGTCTCTGCCCTCCCCATCTCTGCCAAAATTCTCTTTGAATATGTTGTGACTACATTTGCCCTCTGGTTTTGATTAAACATGCTTATTTCTCATATGGTCTCATTTTTTAACATGGTTGTCTTTCAAGATTAAACAGCTGCTGCCTTACGTTCAAAAAATTGATTGGATTTCATGGGCACAGAAATAATTCTTCTAGATGGCAAGTTAGTTAATTGCTTTGGACTCCTTAGGGATGAATAGTGTTCAGCTGTGGAATTGCAAGGTATTACTACTTTATAATAAAGAATGAATCATAGCCTTCTCCAAGTATTGCATATTGACTATTATCCATAGTCTACCTTTTCATAAGAGAGTTTCCCCAGTACAGGAGCATCAGTACACAGAGTGTGAGGTTTCTTTCTTTACAACACGGTGATAAAGTTCCTAGTGTTGATGCACTTGGGGTTTCTTAAAAGTATTTTGGTTCTTTGCTTTCAAACAATACATTTTTGCAGTACTGATGAACAGAGGAAGGTAGGTTATTAAAAATGATAACATATAAAAGATCTTCATGCATAGTAATGGTAGCTGCACCCAAGAGATCATGTAAGTTTGTGTAGCTGCTGGCTGCTTAAGTTTGGCAAATCAAAGCCTCCAAATTTTTAAATATCTTTTCACATATGCTTTCAAAATCCAGCAAAAGAAACTGAACAGTCCCTTCAAATGTAAAATGAGAATTGGATGGGAGAGCTATCCTAGAAATTTTCTATTTAATCCCAAATGTGAAGTGATAAAAGTACATATTGTGTTGGCCTGAAACTCATTACACTTGTAACACTAAAAATCTAACCAGTGATATACCCAATTTTCTAAGCTGTCCTTTTATTAAATATGCATAAATAGCATTGCTTCTGAAAATATTTTGTTAGAAATATCCAAGAACGGCAAACTTACCTTTCAGTCTTTTTACTTTCCTGTCCATCATTTAATCTGAACATCATCTGATGAGGATTTTTTCCCTGCAGATATATTATGTCATGCGTTATTTTAATATGGCTGTATGGCTCCTACAGGAAAGGATGATTCTATTTCTTTAATTTTTTTCTAAAGCTTATAGGCTGATGACATTGACTTCAATAGAAAAAGGACAGTATTTTAAAATAGTGCAGGAATCATCAGAATCAAGGAAATAATTCTCAGTAATTTTTTTTCCCAGTGGCATGCTAGATTATAGATAACTTTATTTTTCCTTTTAACTCAATTCTGATTTATCAGATGCTTCTTAAATGTGTAGTGTTTGCTCAAATGCAAGATGGTTATCTGGGAGGATTTCCACTTGTCCATTTACCAGTGGCCAGGCTTGCTTTATTTTTTTAAAATGGGAAGTGAGTTGTTAACCTTTTTTTTTTCATTGTTAATAAAAGCACTAGAAAAGGATGAGTGAAACATATATTTGCCATGATTGATATGATTTTAAAAAATATTTATAAGGCAGGTCTGTGTGACCTCAGTGCAAGTAAGAGGAAGCAGATTCTCAGGAGCAAGAACTACCAAGTCTTCTGTCAACCATAAAAGGTGCAAACTGAGCACATGACATGAGCCTTGTATTTTTTCCCTAACACAAAGCTTATGTGCCTGTTCTCTAGAGGAAGGATCTATAGATGTCAGAAATTGTTCTCTCACTGGTCATCCAGAATTTTAGCCAGCTGACCAACTATTATGATGTAATTTATGTAGCGTGTAGTATTATCTATAAGAAAGAGGCCTGAGATCCCCAATTTATCTGAAACTGATAGCTAAAAAGGACTCATACATAGATTGTTCATTATTAGGTATGTGGGATGTATTTTAAAAAATAAATAAATGACTACAGTTTGATCTGTAGTTTGATCTACATTCACCAATGTAAAATACTGAATATTGATGAATTCTGTAACCTAAAAGTGAAAGTTCTAATGAAGAATGAAGGGCTAGAAGTTAAAACCAAATGCAGTTTCTAATAAAAGAGTTGATTAACCATTGGAACAAACTCTCAAGAGCGGGAATAGATTCTTCACTTCTTAAAGACTGCAGATCATAACTGGATAACTCTCTGGAAATTCTGCTTTAGTACAGTAAGGGCTCAATGCAGAAATAACTAGATTAAATTTTATGGCCTATGTTATGTAGGAGATCAGACCAAATGACCTAATAGTCCCTTTCAGCCTTAGGATCTACAAGTCTATGTCAATCGTGGCTTGCAATGAAAAGTCCAATTTCTCATCTCCATCCTTCAGCTTTTCAGCTAACTCCATATTTATGAAGCATGACCTTGTGCTTTTTTTAAGATTTTGCCAGAAGAGGATGACTATGGATTTGACATGGAAGAAAAGAACAAAGCAATYGTGGTCAAGTCAGTTCGACGAGGGTCTTCTGCAGAGGTATGACCTGACATTCATAAATATTTTGGTTTTGGTACCTAAAAATATTTCAATGCTTTGAAAAGGTACAAAACCATCCTTTTAAGGTCTGTTTCATTTTAAAGGCAGCTAATAGAAAATTGGGTATCTTCTACAATTCCTGCGGTAATAARCTGTTTCTGTAAATTGCTAAGTGTTTTGGCATCTTTGGAGGACTTGCTGAGTATTTGGTAAGTGATAGGACAACAGCAGTATCTCTGTGTGATGATAGCATACCTCAGGTTCATTAGCAACTTAAATTTGAGGTGGGAGGGAAAGTAACATTGTTTTGGGATAGCAAAGATGTTCAATGAGAAACAGGTTTATTTGAGTGAAAGCTATATTTTTAGATTTGTATTTTTTCCTTAAAAAGCATGCACTCATTTCTCTCCCTGGTATTTTTTAAGAGCTCTACAGAATATATTTGCTGTGTTTCTTTGAGGCACGTAGATGCCCCAAATGTCATAGGATCTAAGTATTTCATAATCATTTGTTTATCCATACAAAACCCTTGAGTGGATAACACAATGTSATCCTCCATTTACCAAAATAAGGCACAGACAGACTGAAAGTCTATTTTGTAAAAGCTATTTAGGTGCCTTTTAGCACCTATGAAGATAAGAGACGACTAAATTACTTGTCCAGGGTTTCACAGTAAATTGTGGCAGCACACAGATGGTACTTCTAATTAAAAATCCAGGACAACCATTACAGAGTTTTTTAATGTCCACATTCATTTGTTGGTCACTGCTTTAGGCTACAGATAACTCCTGGATGACTCGCCCAATGCAAACAGCTGAAGTGGACAGACTGATTTTAGCAAGTTGAGAATGCCAAACAGGAAGAAATTTTGAACTCAAGTTTAATATTAGAATTAAATTATTTCAGTATTGCTGATTCTCATTTGTTTTATGGTCACCAAAGAAACTAATCCTATGCTCTACCTCATGCTCAAAATCAACATAGATTGGCCAAAAATTTTATTAATCTAAACCTCTGCTGTAAACCATTGCCTGACAGATAATCCTTCTGCCCTTTGTTTGGCTGGATGCCTGTGGAATATCCTGCAAATCTGTTGTGTTTTAAGACAACAGAAGCACACAATTTTCTAAGGAATCTTTTTCTTGATCTTCCAAGACAAACTATCTGTGACCATGAGCCCATCTTTTCAACTTGATCTTAAAATACKGCTCCAGAAAAGAACTAAATCTGCATCTCTCTGAACCAGAGGGCTGTCAGCTCATTCTGGAAAGACCTGAGGTCCAACGGTAATGCATTTCATTACATTCTTGGGCTTTTTAAATTGCTTTGTGATACTAGAAAGGTATCCAGCATGTAGTTCTGTGTGGCTCAGCAGCTGTAGGCCAGTTAGAGACCCTATGCCTGCTGTCACACTCTTTAGGGACAAAAATTAAGATGGGCAGCTTTGCTTCACAATGCCCATCACAGTACATTGCATTCATTAGGACTGTCAGACTTTAGGCCAGAATAAGATTTGAGGTTCACCAATTAAGTGGGAACAGATCTATTACTTGCATGGATTTATTCAAGATTAACGCATTCCRTTTGAGTTTGGGATTGTGATCTCTTTTTCCTAGTATACCTGGAAAAAAATTGTCATGCACAGGTTCATAGAATCATTGAATCATAGAATCATTGAGGTTGGAAAACCTCAAAAGATCATCGAGTCCAACCGTCAACCCAACACCACCATGCCCACTAAACCATGTCCCTAAGTGCCTCATCTACACGTCTTTTAAATACTCCCAGGGATGGTGACTCCACCACTTCCCTGGGCA
>JAYKAV010003118.1:293445-371013 GCA_035582835.1 Phoebastria nigripes
GAGCAGATCAACACACCTGCCCGACTTGGTGTCGTCTGCAAACTTACTGAGGGAGCACTCAATCCCCTCGTCCAGATCGTTGATAAAGATATTGAACAAGACCGGCCCCAAAACGGAGCCCTGGGGGACACCGCTCGTGACCGGCCGCTGAGTGCACTTCGCTCCATTCACCACAACTCTCTGGGCCCAGCCGCCCAGCCAGTTTTTTACCCAGCGCAGAGTACACCTGTCTAGGCCATGAGCCGCCAGCTTCTCTAGGAGGATGCTGTGGGAGACAGTGTCAAAGGCTTTACTGAAGTAAAGACAAGAGGATGTTGTCAACTGTAGAGAGCTTGAGAATTAAATCAAGGAGAGCACTTTGTAGTCTTTCCTTTTAATAGCTTTGATTTGAGAAAAAAGTTTACCCACCTTTTTTGTAGGTAAACTGATCTCTGACTTTCAGACCACAAAACATATTTAAGAAAAGCCAAGCCATGCATAGACATGGTCAGCAGGGTTTTCCAGTCCTACATTTCCAGATTCATTTTTGCAACAGGTCAGATTTCATATGTGGGAGTAGTACTGTTTAGACCTCCTTCTTCCAAGTCAAGAAATTTGTCAATGGATTCCAGGCAGAATAGGAAAAGGGTTTGTCACATTTAGAAGAAAGCCCAACTGCTGGATCTTGAAGTGATAGGAAGTAATTCTAACCTGGGAAGGGTTAATAATCTTTTTTTTTTCTTTTTGCTCCATTAAAGGGAATTTTATATTTCCTTGATATCCTAATACCTAGTCTAAGTGCTGCTATGTCACATTTTAACCGGTATAGATCATCAAGAGGTATGTTTAGGGTTATTGTCCAGTAGGCAGAATAAGGGATCTCGATTCTGTCATCGGATCTGTCTCTGACTTCCTGTGAGACCATGACCAAATAACTACAGTTAGGTGCAAAAGTTAGGAATTAAAATGAAAATCATGTGGCTTTTTAGGCTGATGAAGAGCCAGTACTTCACTTAAAGCAGAGGCAGGTTTTTACCACCACGTAAAAACAGGTTACGTTTACTTGTGTGACTAGGTATAGATTGGTTTTGCATGGCTAGTGGTTGAAAACTGTTTTCTTGGCTCCCTGTGCCAGAGCTGTAAGTTGTGGGAAGTCACACTTCTGTATCTCACTCAATATCGCAGGCAGTCTATTAGAGTCCCCTACTTTTAGTCCCCTTTTTTTTATATAGTCTCCTTTTTTAGTAGTCCCCTATTAAAAAAATTGTAGCAGAAAAGTACAAAGATATATCCGTTGTAAAGTAACATGGCATATTTATACAGATATTGGTGAAATCTCTTTGTTTTCTGTAAATGCAGACAACTTTAAGGGTGACTGACAAATGATTTGATGAACGAACACTGTATATACAGTATTCCATATGACAATAATCCTAGGAACGTCTGTACATAGAGAACAGTTGAACCTTGGAGCCTGAACTTTCAGAGATGCTGCCAATGATCCAAAGTTTTCTGTGGTGTTTGTTTCATTTGCAGATGGCTGGCCTGCAGACGGGAAGAAAAATCTATTCCATCAATGAGGACTTAATATTCCTACGCCCGTTTTCAGAAGTGGAAACCATCTTAAACCAGTCCTTCTGCTCACGAAGGCCGCTTAGGCTTCTGGTAGCCACCAAATCAAAAGAGTAAGTGCCAAGATGGGCAGACAGAGAAGATTATCTAGAAACGTCAATTACTAAATATTTCTTCTACAATTTGTAGTGAAAACTCTGTAAACACTTTGCTATGCAGGAGCTGTTCAATAGGAAAACAAATCACATAAATGAAAGAGATACAAGAGTCACAGGTTGTTTTCGGTGATGAAACTTGTGCTTCTGGAACAGGTTAGGATGTATTCTCTTTATACTGCAGTTAACTTTTGGCTTCCTTGTGCACAAACAGAACTGAATCACAAGGATTGTCATTCTGTCCCAGGTGTGAAGCTTCTCAAACTAATGTATGTCCAAGGGAAAGCAATTTCCACCCCATTAAAGCTTGGCTTATTTTTGGATGACTCTTAACAGTATCAGCCCTTACAGTTTTTCAGTCCATTATTGTATCTTATAATGAGGCTTGGCCCTGTTAATGTCTTGTGCATTATTAGATTCTGTAATCCCAGAATTTGCCATAGAATTGAACATCTCAGTGAGCACTTGTTGCTAAATTCTAGTCCAGGATGTCTTATCCAGTCTATTTTTTTTTTTAATGGAAAAGATCCTCAGCTGGTATAAGTCAGCAGAGCTGCACTGAAGTTTGCCTAGAAATGAAAGGGAGTATAAATACCATAGAAAGTTTCTGTCCTGTGTTATTCACTTAAAGATGTAATAAATTTGGAAGTGCCAAATTTTAATTAACAAAGAGAATCTCTCATCTGCCTTGGAGAAAGAAGATGGAGTGGATGATTTCTTCAGGTCTATTTATTTGTTATTTATTTGTAAACTATGTGGGTGCTTTCTTCAATCCAAAACTCGGTTGCGAATGCCAGGGAAAGATGCTGTTAGAACTGCCCAGAGTTCTGGCAGCCAGACTTAAAATGCTGCTTTTTCTTCTCCTTGATTTACCTGCAGGATTATTAAAATCCCAGATTGTCCTGAAGCACTTTGCTTTCAGATACGGGGAGCAGCACCACCATATGTTCATGCAGTAGGAAGAGGTAAGTAGAAAGGCTGTGGTATAGTTAAGCTTGCAGTACAGCTAAATATATATACATGTGTATATAAAGAGTGTGTGTGTGTGTATATATATCTCTCTCAATCAAGAAGGATCCAGGTTTCATTGTCAAACTTGTTCTAAACAAGTTCTGACAACTTATTTTAATAACCATAATGACTAGGAACCCCTGTCATAGAGAAGGATCTCACTCATATAAAACCATAGAACAACGAGATATTTCCTGCCTTAAAGTGCTTATGATCTAAATACAGTCTAAGAAAATGGTATCATTATTATGAACTGAGTGTTGGGTCACTAATCCCATCAACACAAAACAAGGAATAACTTAATTCTACAGTAGAAGAAACTTGGTGATACTGCAGTCCACAGTACTGTGGAAAGACTCGAGAAAGCATTGTCACTTGAGCTCTTGCAAGCTAGAAATGCGCTTGCGTAGTGATCCTAACCTTGTTTCTTCTAAGACCACTAAGATACAGCTTTACAGCCACAGGGAATAAAAATTTAAAACTGAGGTGGCTGAGAAAAAGTTGAGGTGTAATGCTGTCTGTTGCTTCCTCAATATTTTTGCCTGTGGTCAGCCACAGTTTGGATCACTGCAGTTGTGAATGTGCTGTGGGATCAGTGGCTTGGTAGACAGATCATGTTTCTTAATGGACATCACAAAGTATGATATGACTTGAAGACTACTTCCCCCTTTACATTGGCTTATACTGCTATAAATTACCAATTTAAGATAGAGGCAAACTGCTTTCCTTGGTCTTTTTAAAACGAGAAAACACAGTTTGACAGAAATATTTACTACTTCCGAAATGTGAACTGAGCTGCAAATAAAGCACAGCTCTAACCTTTATTTTCAGCAAATACAGAAAATACGACCTTTCAGACATGTACCACTTCCTTCCTTCAGAACAAATACATATATCCAAATATGTGCAGTTAGTATACAGACAACAGGCAGCACCCAAATGCAACAAAGAACTCTTCTCAGGGAGACACATTTTTTACACTCTTTCATAACAGCGTCTATAACCACTTTTTAACAGTCTGAAGAGTGCAAACTGGAAATGCCAGCTAGAAAGATTCTCCTTTTTCAGGATTTTGCTAGCAAAAGACAAATTGCATTTGTAGTAAAACTGTATGAATTTTAAATGATGGTGCCTTAAAAAAGTTAATCACCTTAACTGTAGATTTCTAGGAGCTGGATTTGGGTCTGAGTCTTGTTCACATGAATCTGGAATACATCCATTGAAGTTGGTTATTGCACTCTAGACTTACTCTAGTTTTAAGTACATCATAGTCTTTTTCTTAGACCGTGGCAAATTGCATAACATGCAAGTGTTCTGTGTCTTTCAAGTGCAACAAGCTGAAACCAATATAACTGTTTACATTTAAGCAAGACCTCAGCTAATGGACTCATAAGGCTAGAAGAGCCATATAAGAATCCCAAATGATTTCCCACAGGAATTTCACTTTCTAGCATGAATGCATTTAGGTATAGGAGGTCTCTGTTTTTCCCAGCACTACTGAAAATATGAAGGATAGATGCATGATGTTTTCCTTACGCAACAAAGCTCTCAGAATACTTAGTACCAAAAGCATGACATCATTCAACTAGCTTTTTCTTCTTACTCTTCTTAACCAGAAACCCTTTGCAAACTTTCCAGTTTTCTCTTCCATAGTCAGATGGCTTTACTGTCTAACTCCTCTCCTGTTGATTTTTCAGGTTCTGACGCTGCAGCCGTAGGCCTTCATCCAGGGCAGTGTATTTTGAAAGTTAATGGGAATAATGCAACACATGGAAATTATATGGAAGTTCTGGAGCACTTTACAGCTTACAGGACCAGACAACAGGAGGCACTGGTATGAATACAAAACCTCAAAGGAAGTACATTAATTCCTGCCCTTCTTCTGTCCTCCCCTTCTTCTGTGCTTTTATGCTCACTAAATATTCAGAAAAACAACTTATACATGTCTCTTTTGACTTATTTACTCCCATGCCAAGGTCCTAGTATAACTGAGGGAGCTGATTACAGTTGCCTATAGTTGCATATTGGATAATATGTATGCCAATTGATACACTGCATACAGTACTAAATATTATTAACTATTGCTAAAACTAGAAGTTCACCCAGATATTGATATAGATTTTATATTCTCTGAAGTTCAGAGGAAAGCTGGGGGAATGTTGATATTTCAGCCAACTTAGAAGGTATAAAATTGATAGCTAGATTCACCTTTGTAGTCCAAACATATAGAGATTGGGCATTTTTACTGAGTTCATAGCTGAAGCCTATATCTCTTGAAAGGGATTGTACCAGTGGGTGTACAGAACGCATGAAGATGCTGAGGAGGACAGAGTTCAGCAAGCAGCATCCACTGCATATCTGAATGGCAGTCATCCTGGCTCCAGCAAAGAAGACTCTTCACTGGAAGGAGGTGCAGAATTGGATCCCCTTCAAAATAGCCAACAGGAATCAGGTAAAGATTCTCATGGGGGAAGGAAATCTAGGGGAGATTCAGGGGCTTCAGGAATGAAAATTGCAGGAGAAATATAAAGTATAATTATTATTGTAGAATATCTCTTGTCTTAGTAAAGCTTTATAATAGGATGAGGTCTGCCAGAGGAAGTACTCTTATGCTGCAGTTTATTCAGGAGAAGAAAAAATTGATACACACACAGAAATCATACCCCTGTGACTCTCTGATCTTTACAAGAGAGCCAGTTTCTGGAATCAAAAGGCTCAGCATTTTTAGAATCATTTGGTAGCCCCTGCAAACCAGGAATTTATGGGCAGTAGCAGCTGGAGAGGGAAGGTCTGCAAGTAACTCCACCTAGAATAATCTGTGTTTTCTGTGATTTAAGATTAAAGATTAAGATTTTAAATTACTTTGATCTGGAGCAAGTTTTCAGAGCATGTTACCACTGTGTCAGCAAAAGGTGTGGGTGTATTTCCTCCAACTTAGAGAAGTGTAACTCATAAAAAACCACTGCTTTACCTTCATGTTGAGAATGCCATTGGCAACTCCTCCAGGAACAGATGCACATCTGTGTGGATCCCATCGAAGGTCTGGTAAGCCTGGTAATCTAATGGTCAAACAGTGCAGCTCCACGGTGGAACAGCTGGAGCAGTGCCCTGGTAGAGGCATGTGAGCAATTCTCTGGCAAATCTCAGTCTGACTGTAACTTAAATCTGTTCTCTGGTGATGATAGCATTGCTGTGTCTAAAAAATGTTATCTCCTCACCCCACCCCTGCCCTGCCGTCTCAGTCTTATAGCTGTGCAGAAAATACATCTGGAGCGTTTCCCAAAATTGGACAGAAAAGTGGCAGTCTTCCAAAGGGTCATTACAAACAAGACTCTGAGATTAACATACTTCACTTCCCTTTGAAGGCTTCTGCTGGGGTCTGTGTGTCTGAATGGTGAACAGAACTAAAAGTAGTGTCCTGTGCATGGATGTGTGCATGCACACGTGGAAGAACATCAGAATGTGAATTGGAGCATGTGGATTGTCTAAACCTCTGTCACTGTCTCCAGTAGTGGCCAACAGCAAATGTCTTCCTGAGAATATTCTCCCAGCCTCTAGCAGTATGTGGTTCAGAAACTCCTTAAGCCAAAGGTGGTGTCTTAGTGTCTTTGCACACCTCTCAACAGGTTTCTCTTCCCTATGCATGCCTGTATTCATGTGTGCTGCCAAACACCTCTAATGACTTATTTTGGTTCCAGCCCAGACACCACAGACCATCAGCTCTCCACTGATCACTGGTGAAGAAACACCTCTCATTAGCCTGACTGTGGATAACACCCACCTGGAGCATGGGGTGGTGTATGAATATGTCAGTAGCGCAGGAATCAAATCCTTTGTCCTGGAGAAAATTGTGGAACCAAAAGGTTGCTTCAATCTCACTGCAAAGGTACCACAAAACATACATTGCCAGCTTCATTCCTAAACAGAACAGGGAAGCCGATAATATAGGCATTTCTCTGGTGGCTTGGCTTGGCTCTTCGGATGGGGTAACACATGGTCTTTTCAACCCTGCCTAGAGTTTTCTTCATTAGAATGCATCAAGTTATAATAGCTCGTTCGGTATAAGCAAGTCAGCAAATGTTTCCAGCATTTCAGGTGTGGAGGTAGAGGGAGGGGAGTTCCTCAGCTGTGGAATTCTCACTTCTATCTGGTAACATACTCTTTGCTGATACTCAAGATTAATCTTTTCAGGCAAGAATTTGCTTTACCTTGGAAGAAAATCAAGCAGCTTTTTGCCATCTGATAGGCTGGGTGGGTCACTAAAGGAAGCAAGTAGTGCACTTAGTATTTTGGTCATCTATCACAATGAGCTAATAGTAAATGTTTCTGTCACATCCCAGTGACATTATTGTTATGTCCCATGAAAGTACACCAGAGCAGGTAACTTTGACAGTGCACAGTRGATATTTTGATCCATTTCAGTTATTCTAAAAATTTTTGAGGAATGTTTTATGACTCTGGGCATTAGACATGACAGTGATTCTCAGGCAGTAATAAAGGCAACTTGTTCTGAAGGCAGCTTTATTCAACCATGACAACATGGGGGCTTTGCCACTTATTCAGTGGAAGAAAACTGTATTTTCCCTCACTGTCAAGTCTCATATCATTGACATCCTGTCTTTTTGTTTAGATCTTAGAGGCCTTTGCTGCAGACGACAATCACTTCGTAAGGAATTGCAAGAGACTTATATCCCTAAGCAGTGCTGTGGCTACCATGCCCCAGTATGAATTCCGGCAAATCTGTGACACCAAGCTGGAAAGTATTAGCAGAAGGCTTACAAACTACCAAGAGGTACAACACTACTAGTTATTGGTGAAGTCTCAAGACAATACTTCGTTGTGATAACTGGGTCTTAGTATTCTTTATTAATGAATCCAAACTGCTTTAGGGGTAGGTGTCCTAGAGGCATGAAAACAGCTCTGCCAGTTACTGAAATTGCAAGTTTTGAGAAAAAAGGACCTTCTCTGTAAATCACTCCCTTCAGCTTGTCAGAGCTGTGGGTTATAACATATTATTGCAGGTTCATTTCCACCATATCAGTGAATAAATATGACAGCAGAATGATCAGCGTATAGTGTATCATAGCGTAAACAAACTGTGTGCTTTTTTGCGCAGTTACCTGAGCTGTTTGAAGAGAGAGTCCTAGAAGGTATAGTTAATTGCTTTCATTTGTTGTTTTATGAGCKYTTTTTTTTTTAATGTGTTATTCCAGCTGCAGCAAAAATCATGTGATTCGAGAATAGGAGGCAGGAAGAGAAAAGGATTGTCTGTATTGCATCATAATTTTTTGCAACTGAAGTAGCACATGCTTGCTTTATTTCTCCCAGTTTGCAGATGAATTGAAAACAAAGGTGAGCCCAGCCTTCAAACAAGCCATCATGGAACCACATTCCCTCAACAGCATGGATTTCTGCCCCACCAACTGCCATGTTAACCTCATGGAGGTATCATACCCCAAAAACACTACCTCAGCAGGGAGGTCGTTYAGCATTCGCATTGGACGGAAGCCCTCTATTATTGGTCTTGATCCAGAACAAGGTGATAATTAACTTTCAAATTGTACTGATTTTATCTGTATAAAAAGTTGTGTCTTTCCACTGCTCAGTAAGGTCAAAATAAGTTCCAAAGAAACACAGTCTTGCCGGTACCCTTTTTTCCTCCTTAAAATTTTATAGTAAAATGGCAGCCTCCTTGTGTTGTAAAATAGTAATGCCTTTAAGCATAGAGAGRCTTCAGGTCAAATGTTTTTACTAGCTAAGCAGTGTGGTCATCTCATGATAATTAAGTGTCCTGGAGTATTGTTTGCACTTAGTAGAGGTGACTTACTGACTAAAAGAAAAGTGAATGGGAGCTAATAGTAGTGCTAGTGCTGTGAAGAGAGGCTACATTCAGGGGGAAAACATGAGTCAATCACACTGTAGTGCTGTTTTCTTTTGTCATTACTAAATAAATTCCATGCATTGGAGCTGAAAGTCTCTACTCTGTCAAGGGAATCTATTTTCTGATAAATAGCTGCTACGTAGCATTTGTCCTACAACCTGATTATTTGAGTTCCAACATTTCTTCATCGTGATCTCACCTAATATGCTCCTGATTCATTGTCTTGTGAAGGTCAGAGTGCAGGAATGTTTGGAAGAGACACAGGGATGTGTAGACTAACCAATCTTCTGAAGAATGGCATTGCCTATTCAAAATGAGGTCAATAAAGAAGCCCTGCTCACTTGAAGATATTAAAATTCCATAGTATTTTTAATGCGAGCTAAGGTGGTTAGCAAAGTACCATACCAAAATGTCAGCATTTTTAAATGAAAAGGAATTTTATTTCTCTTCTGTAAGGATATAATCCTATTTCTTTTATATATATGTGTGTGTGTGTGTGTGTGTGTGTAAATGTTTGCAAAGCTGGAATAATAACAAGGACCAACTCCTGAGAACCTGAATTCATTAACATTTCAACAAATGCTTTTAGATACTATCTGCGTTGTCTATATGAGTATATGTGTTGACACTTGCTGTCTTTAATTCCATAATTTAACCTGTTTCTGGACTGCAGCAAATTCAAAACATCTAGTTGGCATGCCAGGAAAAAAACCCAAAATGTCTCTTTTTTTTTTTTTTTTTTTTTTTTTTTTTTTTTTTTTTTTTAAACAATGTTTTTGTCATAGAATATAATTATATAAAATAATTCTATGAAATTTTATCTTTTCCTGTTAAAATTCCATCTATCCTAAACTATCATTATTGGGATGGAGTGGGGAAAGTTATGAGAGCCATACTAACTAGACCCTTTCCATGTTTAGTAGGTACCTTAAATCCAGTCTCATATACTCAACATTGCATTACCACTATGGCTGCACCATCCTGGAGATGTCTGACCCTAGAAGATGGAGATCTTGATGGTAGCTTTGGCCAGCAGAATGGAGGAACAATTCAGGAAGAAAGGGGACTCAGTTTTCTGCTGAAACAGGAAGATCGGGAGATACAGGACTCATACTTGCACCTTTTTAACAAACTTGACATTGCAGTGAAGGAAATGAAGCAATATGTCATTCAGATAAATAAGTGAGTAAAGAATCCCGTATGCACTGCAGAGAGCAATTCTAATAAAATGGAGGCATTAACCTCAAAAAACACATTGTACCTATCGGCCCCAACTGTCATACTCTTATACTCACCTATTCACACATGCACTTGCATTACAGCTCCTTGCTGGTTGTGTCAAACCTACTCCTGTGTAGATCCACCAATGTATATATTATTGTCCTTTGCTCCTAAGAGTCTACCTGAATTCAACAGCCACTGTTTTGCTTACTATATATTCCAATATAAGAATCTATTTGGTGCCAACAGCAGTTTTGGAATTCCATATAGACAGAGTCCCTACCCTTGAGATTTTGTCTGTCATAAGGCAGACTAAGCAAAACTTGTGATTTCAGGCAGCTTCCTCTATGGCACCTATGCTTTCCTTTCCTCTTTTTGTCTTTTTCTTTTTCTCTTCCTCGTCAGGGGTCTCCTGGTAGTAGTAATGAAGGATTTGAGTAGTGCGTCTGTGTATTGTGCATAACTGGCAGGGTTTTGGTAGCAGGGGCTGCAGGGGCGATCTGTGTGGGAGAAGGCCACAAGCTGCCCTAAGCCGCTCACAGTCACTTGCAGGAATCCCAGTAACAAAAAAGAACAGCCCATTGTACACCAAAACTTCAACTGATGGTAAAGCATGTGAAGCCTTGGCTCAAACATATTTAAGGAAGGGTGGTAGCTGCTGGGCAGAGCCAGTGAGCTGAGGCACTGCCCCAGAGGAGAAACCCAGCACCTTGGATGGAGAAACTATCAAGAGGTACAACACTACTAGTTATTGGTGAAGTCTCAAGACAATAGTTTGTTGTGATAATTGGGTCTTAGTATTCTTTATTAATGAATCCAAACTGCTTTAGAGGTAGGTGTCCTAGAGGCATGAAAACAGCTCTGCCAGTTACTGAAATTGCAAGTTTTGAGGAAAAAGGACCTTATCTGTAAATCATTCCTTTCAGCTTGTCAGAGCTGTGGGTTATAACATATTATCACATAGCTGAATTCCAGCCTTAGTCATTATACTTCATTTGTGGGCATGGTTACAGTGATTAAGCTGTACCTTATGGAGGTAGCGTACCTATGGAAACAGGACCTTTTGTGAACTGAGATTCATGGATTTCAATGAACCCCTTTCAGAGCTCACAATTTTCCATAGCTGTAGTCTATGTAAAATACTGGCAAGGTTGCTTTTGATTTCACATAGCTGAATTCCAGCCTTAGTCATTATACTTTATTTGTGAGACTACCCACCAGTCCCTGAGAGCTGTGTGTTTTACTTTTGCAGACTTTTGTCCACCATAACAGAACCTACAGAAGGTGGTGCCTGTGAGCCACCATCTACTGAGGAGACATCTCCACCTTCCCTGGGAACAGAAGAGAGTGATCCTGACAAAGCTGAGCATGGTGGAATCAAGAAGGTCTGTTTCAAAGTTTCTGAGGAAGACCAGGAAGACTCTGGACATGACACAATGAGTTTCAGAGACTCCTACAGGTTAGTCTGAAGATTGTGCCACTTTTACCTTACTAATATAATGTTTCGAAGCTCTAATCCAGGTATGGATTCAACAAGCGGGACGACCTTGTGTGTTTTTTTACCCAAACCCACACAATTGTCACATGAACTCTTGCTAAAATTATGCTGTAGTACCTGCAGCTCTTTTCCTCATCTTTGTCTGTCTCATTTTCTCTCAATATTATAGTAGTAGATGACAAATTGATAGATCAGGATTCTTTTCTAGAGCAGATTATCGACCATTTACATACACCAGCAGGTACATCTTGCATGACTAAAATGGCCAGGTATCAATCTGGATTTTCCAAAGCGTGGTACATGTGCATGAACGTGGTGCATTTTTCCATGGTTCACCAGAAGGACTTCATGTGATCTTAATCTGAACAGTGTCCGTGGAGTAACATCTATGAAAAGGAAGCAATCAAAGAGTACTAGATTGTAAGTCTTGACGCAAGTGTGTATGTGTTGCTGTGCTATGAGGATAACCACTCTGTGCGGCTCTGTGATGAGGAGTGATGAATTGCCATGTGAGTCCTCCTAGCAGAGTGGAGGTCCAGATTTCCCCAAGCTGTATCTTCATTCCTGAGTGTTTTCTCGCAGCTTTTCTGTTCCCCAGAATTCTTCTATTCTTGGGGTTATGTGAACAGAGTTACACATGAAATAAGAAGCTGCTGCACTTGCTTTATTTAACTACGACATCTAGAATTCTCTGTCTGGGCTGACGTTTGCCTGGTTCTGAACTGTGCTGCTTGCATCACAATGAGCAGTATAGTAGTAGAAAGCACCAAAACCCAGCAGACCTGACAGGCCTTCAGTGGACACTGGTTTTTTGCTGATCTGATAACCCTCAGAACAATCTTAAGATCTCCTGATTGGCTTTTTGACAGTTGTTGGAAGTCTCAGTTGAGGTTTTCCAGAGAGACTACATCCAGCATCAGTCATGGTGTCAGCTGTGCATCCCCAAAGTGAACACCATAGCTTTTTTTCCAAAGAAACATATGGGAATTAAACATCTAACTCCCTTAGTCCCTTGAAAATACCACCCCAGCCCTAAGCCTCTTAAAGGTTAGAAGTAGTTTTTCTAAGTTTGATTATTTGAAATAACATTATTTTCCAGTCAGTCAATTATTCTGTATTCACTTAGTAAGGTACTCACTAGCTATAGTTATTTCATTACATTTATTACCATGGAGTCACACAGCAAAAAACCTTTTCTCATAACAATGCCAAAATACCAATGCTTCTAGAAAATTGAATAAAATGAAATAAATAGGTCTAGCGTGACTTTCCCTTTCTATATCATATAGCTGGAAACTACATAAGCTCAGCAGAGTTTGCAAACTGCTTGGTCTTATAATAGCTGCTGTTGTAAGGGAATGTTTCCATTCAATTCTGCAAACAATTTTCCCAAAAGTCTAAGACACTGAGAAACAGAAATGGACATTGAGTTTTTTATTTTTAATGGGCTATTGAAACCACAAATGCAAATGTTTATTCAGGTGTCTCAAAATCTTGTTTTTTGGGACATGATTGACTGCTGCTTCTCCAGGAATATTTGCTACCAAAGGAAATCTCACACACTCCAAATCTGTCTTTCTTGGGAGGAAACATTTGGAAACTCAGCTTCAGAAGAAATGGAACAAGTTACAGTCATGTCTGACCATTGCAATTTTACATCCTTAATAGGCCATTTTTACATTTATAGTAAAGCCATAGGACTTTGCCTATATGAAGGAGTAAAGACACTTTACAGTGAGTTGGGAAGACTAGAGTAACCTGAATGAATGATGCGTCTTTGAAACTTCCATGCTACAGGCCTGATTCTTTACTTGCTGTTGGTTTTGTACTAGTACAAGTAGTAATATGCAGACTGCAGAAATGGCAGAATCAGAATAGTTTACATTGGAAGGGGTCTCTGGAGCCCACATGGTCCAATCTCTTGCTCAGAACAGGTCCAACAAGATTGGTTGTTCAGGGTCTTGTCCAGCTGAATATTGAACGTCTCCAAGGACAGCAAATATGAAGTCAGTAAAGAAACAGAACCAGCACTCACAATGTTAAGATCTGTGGCATCTATTTATTGTGCTAGATTTAAATCTGCACATGTGGTCTGAAGCTTTTTTATTGAAATGTGCTGTATTTCTTTCATTGTTAATAGGAATCCCATTTATGAACACTGTTTAGTTTAAATGGTTTCTATAATTGAGGCTAATCTATTCTGGGTAACAAAGTGACATCACAGACAGTCTCTGTGGGTCTGTCACTTGTTCCAAAATTCTACATATAAATGTAAGATGAGAAAGATTATTCTGTCTTATCTTTATTAGACAGAGGCAGGCAATTAAGCATATATTACAGATAATAGTTACTCAAGGGGGAATAAAATGTATTTTGATGGTTTTTGATCTGAAAAACTACTGAGGAGCTACAAAAATGAGCAAATTACAGATAAGAAAATATCTTGTTTGCGTTAGCCATGCTTCTTTCTCCAGGATCATTTGGAGGTGTAATTCAAATTTCATAAGGGTTCATACTGCAGAGTAGTTGCCATAAGTATTAATCTTCTTCAGAAAAAATAGATTTCTTTGATAATAGGTTTAACAAAGGACAGGCAAGAACCCCGATTAGGGTTCTTTCAATTGCTCTTATATTTTTTCTCTCATCTCAGTCTAAAATAAAAACAGAGGAAGAGACAACATGGAGAATTTTGTAGGCTTTGTTTTGGGCTTGTACCGTTAAAAACAGTGTGTCACTTAATTGGAGGGGGACAGACTGAGATCCATGGTCTTTTTGATTGCTTTTATTAAGTTGTATTAGTGTAAAGTGAACTTTAAACAGAGGAGATTCATACTAGAATTTTCCAGGTGTGCATGAGCCAACATTGGTATGAAGCCAACTGTAGCGACTCCTCTGCTTCCTGAGATAGTTTTAGGATCTGCAGTGCCTGATTCTCTGATGGTATAGATTTCTTAGATTTCCTCTCCCATCTCCAATATCTGTGCTACTGCAGCTTCAATATATGCTGGAAGTTGGATGCTGTAATATCCTGAGAATTGGTAACAAATGTTGAGTTTAGTGGAGATTCAATCTCATAGATTTTAATTATTTCTCCCCTACTCAGTGCTCGTAGAGCATGTTTAATGATGCAACCAAGATGAGGTCCATGGTGGGAAGTCCATTTTCATTATTTATAGGATCCAGGCAATATATTAAGCATTGAGTGGTCACTACAAATGGAAAAAGACATCCTTTTACAGTGCCAGCCCCAGAGGCCTTGCTTAATGGTTGTTCTGCATGTAATTAGTTTTTCTTTTGTGTATGCATAACAGAATTAGTTTTGGGGATTGCAGTGTTAATAAAAACAGAATGATAGTATATCAGAGACTGGGTGTAAGGACAGCTTTTTTTCAATCACCTTCTTTGCTTTTCTTTCTAGTGAATGTAACAGTAACCGGGACTCAGTGTTGTCATACACCAGTGTACGGAGTAATAGCTCTTACTTGGGCAGTGATGAGATGGGGTCAGGTGAGTATATGCATAGGTTACATACATAGTTCTCATACCAGACCCCTTAGCAGAGCTGATAAGTCTTTGCTGATTATTATTTGCATGTTTAAGTTGCAAGTGTGGTTTCTTCAAAACTAATCACAAGAACATAAA
This sequence comes from Phoebastria nigripes, assembly GCA_035582835.1. NCBI lineage: Eukaryota > Metazoa > Chordata > Aves > Procellariiformes > Diomedeidae > Phoebastria > Phoebastria nigripes. Next base: position 308,405 of record JAYKAV010003118.1, read on the forward strand.
GATAGAGATTTGTTCTTTTTCTATAAACCACAGTAAATTTGGAATATGGAAGAGGTATTAGGCAGCGATAAGCTTCTTTAGTTATTGGACATTTGCATTATATGAAAAATCATGAGTATTTTGATCTGTGAATTAGAGATAAAACAGCAATCATTTTTCACCCAGTCCAGTGTGAAGGTGTGCTTGTGTCATCTGTGGCCTCATCACAGATTATGTTTGTAAGACAGTTAAAAGCTTTTCATCTTTCCTTTATTAGGAGATGAGCTTCCCAATGATATGAGGATTCCTTTAGACAAGCAAGACAAACTTCATGGCTGTCTGGAACATCTTTTTAACCAGGTATGTAAAGCATTGCTATTACACAGAATTGCTTTCTCTTTATCAATGTCAATACAAGAAATTGGAAGTATCAAATTGTGTAATGAAATCATATTTTGAGGGAAGGCAAACTATCAAGATTTTGGGGTACAGCGTAAGCAAGTATATTATAGGACAGTTTGAGGAATCAATTTCGTCAACATTCAAGTTGCCTTGTGTGATTTAAGCAAGGTTGACCTGCCTTATCTCAGGCATTAGACTAAGGTGAAAAAAGCTTTCATGAAAAAAAGGAAAAGGTCAACAAAATTCTAATACCTTGTGTGATCTAAATGGATCACATTTACAGATCTCAGGAGAGTCCTCGCAAGTTTAGCCAACAGATGTCTTTATAGATGTATAGCATCAGAGAATTGTTTTATATTATCTTTCATCTCATCAGCATGTAGATCATCATTGTGCAAAATGCTGTATTCAATGTGAGAGGCTCTTGAGGCCAGTTCATGGTTAGAAAGTATTAATGCTATTTGTCAACGAGAAATCATTCCAAAATACAAATAGTGTAATGGCTTTTGCATTTTCCCACAAGAGTTCTGTTCAGATTTTCTTCTGCAAGTCTTACTAACACTGATTGAAAACATTCCAATTGTAGGTTGATGCAATCAATGCACTTCTAAAAGGACCAGTAATAACTAAGGCCTTTGAAGAAACCAAGCACTTTCCAATGGACCACAGTTTGCAAGGTAAAGAAAAAGGTTGATTGTATTTAATAATGTGATTTGCTAGGACTTAAGAGCTTAACATGAATGCACGTATGCTGTATGGCCACACAGAGTTGCTTAACTATGCAGTCTACCCAGTCATACATTAATGGCAGGTACCGTGTCTGACCATCAAAATTTTGCATCCTTAAGAGGTCGTTTTCATATGAATTCCTTCTGAAACACACAGAACACTTTTCTGTTATGTGCCATTGAATCCTCACAGCTCTTTCACAAGTCTCCAAATTTATCCTTTGATGTGAACACAGATATGTATCTCAAAAGGTACAAGGTAGAGATAGGTCAGATACGAGGTAAATGAGCACTCTGATAAGCTGATGAGGGGCTGACCACTGTAGATCTGAGGCACCAAAAGGTTCTGCCTGAGTTTGCTTAATGACTTATTCTGCTTTTCTTCAGATGGATAATTGCCAGAGTAAACTCATCCCCACATGACACTTATTTTGAAAACTGATTCCCATAGAGAGCAAACAAATGATACCGTGTTTTCTTTTTCCTCAGGGAGCATGATGAGACTTTGGTCTTAATGGTTTTGGGGCCCAGGATGTGGTTTCTTCTCTCACTGAAATACACAGGACTTTATTTTCTGAATGTTTCCTGCATTTCCTTTCTTACTTGAAATCTGAAATGTTTCCTGCTATTCCTACTATACTTCAGGTGCTGTAGTCATGCTCCAACCTTTGACAAGCTCTATTTTTAAGTTACAGTGGCAAACTCCTAGAAGAGAGCTTTTTCTGCCTTTTTTTTTTTCCTGACTCCAGAAATAACTCCTATGAAGTTCTGTTACATGAACTCATCTCTACAAACACGTTCACATTTATGTAGAATATCTGTTAGTCTTTCCATGCACTGTTTGAATGAAATGAAGAAATAACAGTGTTTACTTCCTTTATTTTATTTTGCTTAAACAGAGTCTCATTTATTAAAACTAGATTAATTACACTGAGAGAGTCTTTTAGTTAACTGAAGTTAACTGAAGATCCCACATTCATCACGCTAAGGAACAGACAAGCCTGCTTACATTCAGCTGGAATCCTCAACCAAAGTGTCTGTTTAATAGCTACCATAGACACCTTTCAGTGATGGATGTAAATTTGAATGCTGTCCCGTTTCTGTTCATGAGCAGTTATTTGGCACAGTTTTTCTGTGTTTCTCTGCTTATGCATTTTATCACCAACAATGGGGTATTTGGCTTAGCTACATAGCTAAGTCATGGAGAATAAATCTTCTACTTTGTAATTAAATAATTAGCTTCCATCAGGTGAAAGAAAGCAAAATATTTCATAACTTCTCATCAGTATTATGGGATGTGACAGCTGCAGCCAAAAAGTTGATCTGATTCTGCACAGCCAGAGACTCTAGATCTACCCGATATAGCTGCCTGCACGTTATTAAAGGCAGAGAAAACCAAAGGGAATTCTGTGCTTTGTGAGTAATGCAGAGCTCCCTTCACTGTGCATGTCACCCACGTACATAACTCCTAGTCCACAATCCTGAAAACAATGCTAGGAGACTGCTGATCATGAGATTATAGGAATAGTCTTTTTTTTCCTTCTGTATTAGATCTATTTAAGAACCTTTTTCATTCACAGCTGTTGCTATTGATACTGTATCTCTGCTTTCATCTGTATACACATTATAACTCATAAGCCACTCTCAGCTATGTAGCATTTCCTTAATGGCTAACAAACTCCATTTTTTCTAGAATTTAAACAGAAGGAAGAAACCACAGTTAGGTGCCGGAATAATATTCAAGCCAGCATTCAAGAAGATCCATGGAACCTTCCATTGCGCATCAAGAACCTTGTTGAAATCATACAAAAACATGTGGAAGGTTTGTAAACAAGGAGAAGTTTGTTATCGGCCTCAGGGAGAAAAGGTCTTGATCTAATCAAGTCTAGCAGTTCATTTTATCATTTTATCTCAATTTGTAATAAGGCTGTACTGGGCTCTAGAGAAGAACAGGTAAAACAGGTTATTGTTTGCAGAGTCCCAGTGCTGTATGGTAAAATCTCACCTGTGCAGCAATTCCAAAGAACTTTCTCTCCCTTATGTTATTTCATCAGCCCATTCAGACAGAATGATATGAGACTGATCTATTTCTCTGTGCTTTTTTTAACCCTTTTAAAAAATGGAGAGAAATGCTTGGTATATTCCAAAATGAAATGAATGCTAATCAGATACTACAATATCCTAAACCGTTGCAGTCTGGTTGAACTGGAACAGGAGCTGAATCTGATGTTTACAGTCCAGTGCAAAGCGCTGGACAAATAACTTCCTTAGAAATTCATCTACATGTGCAATTTGTTTCCAATAATTCATGGTAGTTAACAGAGCATTTAGCCTGTAAAATTCTTTGATTTACACCTTGTTTCTTTTTCAGTCATTAACATGTCTGTGTGAGTAAGGACTACTAGAGTAAATAGAAATGGCCACACAGGGGCCAGGGATTGTGGGGAATGAGGAGACTGTTAACCAAATGCAATCAAATCTACCTTGGTATCATGTTGACTAGAGCATTCCTTTTCTTCACTGTTTTAGATGGGAAGAATCAGCTGCTTTTGGCCTTGTTAAAATGCACAGGTAAGAGGTTTTGATTTGTTGCAAAGCAACATCATATATACAGAAGTCCCTAACATTTATAGTTTTATGTGCATGCATGTGCATACATCAGAATGTTATGTTTTTCCTTAGCATTTAGGTTTTTCCCTGGCATTTTATGCTAAAGTTTCTCATGCTCTGCATCTAGGGCAACCTTTCCATGTATCTGACATCTGTTCTTCAGTTTACATTATTTCAGTTCACTGTAGGCTGCTTGTGTTACCTGGCTGGTTGCTGACGTTTCACAAGCACTGTTTTTCTTTTTACTGTCTTCGTTTTTTCCTTTGTACAATCCTCCTTCCCAGATGGCCTTTGCTGTTTCCTGCTGTGGTGAGAACATGCAGCAAAAATGAGACCTATTGCACAACTTTCTGTGAGACCATGGACTCTGTCATCTTTCCAAACAGAGCAGGCGTGTTAGGAGTTAGGATTGTGTGTACTGAAATTATAGCCAGGAGCAGACTAAGAACCTGAATGTGCAGGCAGCACGTAAATATGCTGCGGACATCATTAATCTGTTACCAAAACATTGTGCTCACAGATCAAGGGACAGGCCTTTCCCAGGAGTGAATGTGCAGTCTTTTTGTAATTGAAACACCTACTTGGTATACTTTTGTTTAAAAATGAGGTAATAAACCTACTGGAGTAGGCTGTCATTACTTCACTGTGCCAGACTTGATTCTGAAGTCTTCACAGAATGAAGATGAGAGATTTGTATGGTTCTAAGTCACCTCTCAGCTCCTGCCAGGGCTGTCCATGAGTCTGTCCAAACCAGCCTGTGGTGTCAGTCTAGTGTCCATAAAGGCTGTTTTTGCTGATAGCAGATATAATGACTCCCTAAGTCTCTACCTGTGCCCCATCTCCTGCAGCATTTCCATGAACATCCTCTGGAAAGAATGGAGGAGCAGATGGCACTGAGCTGGCTATGGCAGCTGTATGGCACCAGGGATTCCCTTGCCTTGAGGGCAGTCCTAAGCTCTCTTTGCCTTGCTTCCAGCAGTACAGAGGTGTACTACTAGAAGGATTGTTTGTCCTTAAGTTGAGAATATGGTCCAGGGCCTGGAGCGTATTAGTTGGTCTATTGTGTTCAGTGCTTTATAAAAATAATCCAGATCTTCAAAGCCTCAGCTTCTTTCTCTGGGGAACACTGCCTTGACAATGAGAGACTGCTGTACTGCAGTGCCTGCTAGAGGAGCCCAGGGTGCCTGGGAAGTAGCTCTTCACTTATTCATGTGCCTCTTTGGCCTGCAGTCCCCTTAAGTGTGATGAGGTTGATTTGACCAGCATGTGGCTGCCTGGCAGGCGAACTGGGAGCAAAGTTAACACAGGGGAAATTCTCCCAGGAAACATAAACCAATTGATACTGTATGAGCAGGCCCAGTTAATGCATTAAACATATGGGAAGCCCACAAAATACAGATGGATGGGGGAAGATGAATCTCTAATAGCCCAGGAGAGAAGTAATAGCAGAGACCTTCTTTCAAGAATTCTCTTGCTTCTGTAAACATAAAAAGAAGGGAATCAGTCCAGATATGGCACTAAGGAGTTACAGCTCTTCCCAGTCAGAAGAATGAGCATGCAGATGGCAGAGGTGGTAAAAAACAGCCAAGTGGACTAGAACATTTTCAAACATGCATGTACTCCAGCTATGCTGTCTTTATCTAGACACCCAGATCATGCAGCAAGAGGAGGTTATGTGTTAAGTCTGTGCAAAGCTACCGCAGAAGCCAAATGTCATGCACACACACACGCAAATTGCTGCTTTGGCAGTGAGATTAAAGACAAGTATGCTCATGACTTCTTTATGCTTCTCTCCCCTTCTCTGGCAGATACTGAGCTACAGCTGAGACGTGATTCCATCTTCTGTCAGTCTCTTGTGGCTGCTATTTGCACCTTTTCAGAGCAGTTACTGGCTGCTCTCAACTATCGATACAACAACAATGGGGAATACGAAGAGAGCAGCAGAGATGCCAGCAGAAAATGGCTGGAACAGATAGCAGCCACTGGTGTTTTACTAAACTACCAGTCTCTCCTCTCCCCCACTGCGGTAAGATGAAAGGTTGTGGTACCCTTGGGTCTGCTCACACTTGCCTGTATGCTTCTCTGCCACTCACAGCACGGTCAGAGCCCTTCACTCTAGCAGCATGTTTAGACTCTCACTACAGCAACCTCTGGAGATTCCCGCTGCTGACAACCATGTGCCCATATTCCATATCCCATCATTTTCATCTCCTCACAAATACTGGCCCCACTGTCACACTAGAACCCTATAGGAATCTGTCTGCCTTCGTATTTGGAGTAATGCTACTGCACTTAGGGAGGTTTTACTGCTCAGTTGTTGGGGACGCATGTGTGGCCTGCCATCTTCTGGTGAAAACACACATTTCAACAAATAGGTGAAAAAGTTCTGAGTATTTCGAGTTCGGACAACATGAAAATCTAGGCTTTTGTTCATACACTGGACACTTTTATAGAATAGATAGGCTGCAGTCTCTCTCTCTCTTCCGTGGTGCTGGCATTCGAGGCACCATGTGTAAGGAGGAGAGGAGCTGGTCTTGCATAGTTCATCTGCACCTAATGAACAGATAATCACAGCTACAGTAGATAAGCTACCATAACTGTAAAAATGTTAAGAAAAAAGGACCATAAAAAAGACAAGTTGCTCTGACACTACAGAGAAGCAACATTTTTTTGGACTTTGTAAACATTGTAGATTGAGTGTGGGTTTTCTTTTAAATACAATCCAAACTATATGTGTATGTAACTACTATTTCTTCACATTGCATGGAATGTATGGACATTTATTTCGCAGTAACTGATAGGCTGTTCTTCACATTTGTAGGTATAGAGTAAAGTTTGGAGAAGGAGATTCCTTCAGACTTCAGTCCTTAAACCTCTCTACTGTCTGTGAATCACATCAAATGACATCTAAGCAAAGGGTAGCTAAAAGTGTATCACAAAGTTAAAGAGCCATTAGTAATTACCTGGCTGGGATGGAGTTAATGGAAAGCTCCACATCCTGCTCTAGGTCTCCTGAACCAAAGCATGCCCATAACAACTACACCTTCCTGCCATTGATCTCTTTCTGGCAGATTATAACCTATTTGTATCTGTTCCTTTGCTCCACAGAAGGAGGAACGTACCATGCTGGAAGACATCCAGGTCACTCTGACTGAACTGGACAAAGTTGCCTTCTATTTCAAGCAGCTGGATGAAAGTCTTGTAGCAAGTGAGTATTCTCTGTTTCTTTGAAGCTCTTTTTTTCTTGTTTGTTTTATGGGTTAATATCCTCCATGATTATAAATCTAACAGACTATGTCAGACCTGGAGAGCACTGAGCAGCTTCTCTGAAGCACTGTTGCATTCCCTCAGCTTCCACTGCAAACACACAGCATAAAAAGCAGGACTGACATCGTGGGATGCTGGTGGCATGTTCCGTGATTTGTAACTATGGTCTGTGCCAGTGTACCTTACCTGTGTGATTTCGCACACAAGGAGATATGACAGATGATGAGCAGTTCCTGACAAATGTTTGTAATTCACCACATTACCTAAAGTAGGACTGTCCTTCCCCAGCTCTTCTGTGTCCTGTGTCCCACCCTGCCTGACTATGAGATGCCATAAAACAAAATGGGATTTTAATTATTAACCATGTTTATTGTATTAGCATCAAACATCATGCTAGGTCATGCTAACTGTGTATCTTTTTAAGTATAATATTTCAGAGCCTGCATTCTCTCAATAAAGGCTCTCCCTTATTCATCTAATGGTGGAGATGTGAAATGTCATTAGATAATCTAACAAACCCAGATAGCAATGGTTTTGCATTTCTCCTGCTGAAGTAAAGCAGCAAGTGTTTTATCTTTATTTCTCCAGATACTCATGTCTTCTACCACATTGAAGGAAGTCGTCAGGCCTTGAAGGTTATCTTTTATCTTGACAGCTACTACTTCTCCAAACTGCCTTCTCGGTTTCAGAATGGGGGAAGCTTGAAACTGCACACGGTGCTCTTTACAAAAGGTGTCTATAAAAAGCTTTCTTGAGAAAACTAAGCTAACTGATGATGTTGAAAGATTCAAAATAAAGAATGACCATGAAGCTCTTAACATAATGCAGCTGAGAACTACAGATGTATTTAAGAAGCAGATGTTTCTACTCTAGGAAGGCCTGGGGAGTGCTAGATTTTAGAATAAGACACAGTCATGAGAACAAGATATGCCTGTTTGGGGCTTTTTTATGCCTTCCTGTAAAGGTTGTAGAGACATTATGTTGGACTACATGGACAATCTGATCTAGTATGGTATCAGGAGATGTTCCCAGGCTACAGAGAAGTGTTTTTAAAAGCATACACCATGACAGAATCATCTGGGCTGGAAATTGACTTGATAAGCAAATATTCACACCAAAATACAATACAGGAAATTTCCTTCAAGGGGATATTAATGGGGAGTAATTGCTGTTAGATAGAACTGCTTTCTGTGAAGCTCACCTTTATGATACTACCACTATATTCCCATACTGGGAAATGCATTAAATTTATGCAGTAACAGAATCAGCCTTGACATGATCCAACAGTCATTTGCTGAGCAGTGAGGTGACATAGAGATAAATAAATAAATGAATAAAAAGAAAACTAATAACTTAGGTTTAAAAATGTTTTCTTCTTCAGCTCTGGAGAGTATGGATGGGCAATCACAACCAGCTGGCTCATCTCTAGAAGAACTTCCACAGCAAATTAATGGTATTTCACTTGAAAAAGTGCAGCAATACTACCGTAAACTCAGGTATTTCATGCTTCTCCTTTGCCTTAAAAGACATTGAAAAGAGCGCTCCTTGCTAAGGACCTTAAAATTTAATGAAAAAGAGATTCCGTTYCTGATGGTTTCTTGTACAAATATGATTTTTGGAGATCCTCATTGTGTGGAAAACTTGTTAATTTTCTTCCCATAGTTAAGCTCGTTCTGAAGTAGCGCACTGTACAGGATGAAATTCCCATCTAATTTGACTTCAGAATTTTGTGCAGAGCTAAAATTACATAAAAAAGGGGATTTGGAATATTTTAGTACAGATTCTGTGAATTACTGCAATCAAAAWGGTTCAATAAGAAAGCAGATCTTGAAGTACAAGATTTTTAGCATAGCCTTCTCAGATGTCTTACACAAGATAGTATACATATATGTGCTTGAAGTGAGACACACCAACTAATGTAGTCCTTGCTGGCCTTTTTGCAGGACATTTTACCTAGAGAGATCAAACTTGCCCACTGATTCCAATACTACTGCAGTGAAGATTGACCAGGTATTGTTATTGTGTTTATTTCTACAATAAATTCTCTCATAGAAATATTATTTCTACATCTCTAAAATCCCAGTTGTGGGATAACCATATGGCAGACCTGTACAAACCCAAACATCATTTAAAAGATGTTCCCTACCCTAAAGAAGTGATCTGAATTTCTCTGAAGCTTGGCTGCAGTTCTTTTGTTTAGAAGAAAATGTGCAGAACTGGGGTAGACACAAAACCCTTAACTTAGGCACTAATAAGACTCCGTATCACCCTGACTGCCCCTGCTGAATATGGTATCTGATGTTAGACAGAATGAATTAATTTTCCTCTCACACAGATGCATGAAAATGAACAAACCTTCAATTTGCAAGTTATGCTTTGTTCACAGTTGTAGAAGAAAACAACAGGAAAATAGTACTTCCCAGCATCTCATGTAAAGGCAGTCTGTCTAACTGGGGCAGGTGACATGTGAATATATGCATGTAAGGCATTAAATACTACTGCAGGGAAAACAAAATCAGAGACTATCTTTGCAATTGTAATACACATTGTAAACAATCTATGTGATTTGTGATAATTGCAAAAAATTGCCCCAAGCCTAAGTAATTGTTTGTATTTTTCCACTTCCAAAGTTCATATATATTCTAAATAGTTGTTACTGTGTGGCAGTTACTCTTGTGTAGATTATTGTGCTTAGACATAGGATAAAGAATTGTAAATKTCTTTATAACTGAAGGTGTAAGTATGCTACTGATGCATTTTTCTATTGCTTTGTTTAGCTTATTCGCCCCATTAATGCAATGGATGAGCTTTGCAGGCTGATGAAGTCTTTCATTAATACAAAACCAACCCAGTCAGGATATTCTAGCAGTAACACATCAGGAGCTGGCCTGCTACCTATATCTTCTGAGCTCTGTTACCGACTTGGAGCCTGTCAGATTACTATGTGTGGCACTGGGATGCAGAGGTGAGATTTAAGAAACCTACGTGTTACTGGTGTGATGAGAACTTTTGTCCTTTCTAGAGATTTGAGCAATATATTTGATTCTGTTCAAGGCAATAAAAAGGTAGATCATAAGGGAATATAATAAGGACCTAAATCTACTGCCATCTTTATTTCAGGGTAGGTTGTGACTTTTCATACTTTTGTTAATAATTAGTATTGACACACAAACTTTTTTATGTTTCAGTGCATCAACCAATGCAACTGACTGAGTGATCTCATTGCATATAACTTTCAGTCAACATTTTCTTCAATCACACACTGAAAATGTAGGAAGTTGCTCAAAAATAGCTTTAGAATCTTGGTGTGTGCAAGCATTGATTCTAAACACACCACTGTTCTTCCAGTGTCTTAAAACCATTGAGTAAAGAAAAGATTCATTTGTGAATAACTTTATATGAATCAATGCAGAAGAGCAGTGAAACATAGCCTTGTAGTAATGATGCTGGAGACTCAAACAATTGCAGTATCTAGGTGTAACAAGACTGGAAATGCAGGACCGAGGTCATTTTATGGTTTTGTAAGTAAAAAAACTAAGAAAGTAAATATAAGAACACTATCTAACATAAGTCATACTTAACAGGTAAGTGTCCTGTACATACCTATTTATATATTTTTAAATATGATCTGTGTTTTAATATCTCTTGTTCCCATGTTCAGAAGTACATTGAGTGTGTCCCTGGAGCAAGCAGCCATACTGGCTCGAAGTCACGGACTTTTGCCCAAGTGTATCATGCAAGCTACAGACATCATGCGAAAGCAAGTAAGTATTTGGATGTGTGTCTGCTACATGCCATTTTCATTCCAGTAACATCATTGTACAAACACCAATTTATTTTGATGTGGCACTGTATTTTGTGCACTACTAACCCACATAGCCAAACTTCTATTAATGTCTGAATAGCTACACATATATTTGACAGGAACAAATTAACTTTTGCATGTACAGCCATTACAGCAATCAACATATATGCCTCAGTGTACATTATTTAAAGTGTGTGCCGTGATGGTTAGGAAGTAGAGACTATCCAGTATATTTAAGACAATTTCTGTGTATAAAAAAGACCAAGTCTCAATCACAGTGTTAAATAGTAGAAATACCCTAGTCCTAGACAGCAGTACTTGTCAAGTGCTTTGGGACTAATTCCATCTTTTAAGTAAACACAGATGACTAATGTATCCACCCAATGGATTCCAAATCTTCTAAAAGTAGTTAATGGATTCTCAAATAGAAACCATACTCCCATTATAATATTTTCCCCTAAGGATCAGATGCTTTATCGATACTGTCAGTACCATAAATTCTCTGTTTCTTTAGGGACCAAGGGTTGAAATCTCTGCCAAGAATCTGAAAGTGATGGACCAAATGCCRCAGTGTGCACCTCGGTAGGTTATTAAGTATTATGCATTTTATCTGAGTGCTGGTTTTATGTTTCTGTAACAATTGTGGAATTCCTGTTATAACCGAAGATCTCCTTAGTAGCAATAGTGGAAAAAAGAAAAAATTCCTGCTCTTCTTTATCACTGTACTAAATGAAGTGCACTGCTGATTAATCAGCTTTGCTGCTTACAATTTGCAGATCGTTAACTTCAAAGGTTTCTGCATTTTCTGAATAAAACATAACTGATCAGAGAGAAGGGTCTTTTTTGGAGTGTTGCTGTGAGGTGGCAAAGCTAGTGATTGACAGCTATCTGTGGAATGCCTAGAAAATAAAATTCCTGAATGGCAAATCTGACTGCAGATATGCAAAGATAATTCATAGGCTAATACTACTGTGTGCTTAGATGAGCTTGACTGTTTAGTTATGGCAGAGCAGGTTTAAGAGCAAGCATTTCAAGTCAGAGTAACCATACAGTAATGCAGCTCTAAGAAAGATCAGTTGCCCAGGGTTATATATGGTTTTGTCTAGAAGACAACTTTGAAAAGCACTGTACAGTGCTAGAGATGTTCATCATCTCTCTCTACAAGGATAAGAATACCTTTATTTTTAAGAGAAGTATCGCTTTCTGGTCGATTTCTTTCAATTTCATGTATCAGAGAGAAGAGAATATTCTTTAATAAACTGTAACACAGCGTTTTCCCACAATGGTAGTAACAAATCATCATGATTTAGATGACAATATATACAGAATCAGTCTGTACAAATATCAGAGAAACTTCTGATTCTACTCTTGTTAATGGCATTGTTTACATGAAGGCAAACCAGTTCTGGCATGCAGGAATCAGCATCAGAAAAGATCCAGTAAAGTCTGTGCTATCCCTTCAAATAGAGCAAGTGTATTTGCTAGTGCTAGAGTCCTCCAAAGAACATATTAGTTCAGTGTCAAGAAGACTTCCTTAAAACACTGATACCTTACTCACCCATTAAGACTTCTGAGTTAGTCTAAACAAGCCCCACCTCTTTCTTTTTCTCCATCTGCTTCTCAAAATGTTTATAGAAAATTATTTTAAACTTCAGAGACTGTGATGATGCTTACTGTAACAATCTGACCTTGGTTTATTTTCTCAGAGACCTTAAAAAGAACAATATTTCACATTTAGAACCTTATCCTTCTGTTGGATTGTAATTGCTATTTCAAAAAAGAATAAAATAATAGTCTGTGGTGGCCCCTGTACCATGTCCCCAGTGTCATACATCAGCGTTTTAGCAGCATGGTTATTTTGCCTTATTAATGGTCGTACATTACTTTGGTTCCATTTTTATGACCATGACAGCATGCTATGTTCAAAAAGAAACAGCTTTACAAACAAATCATAAGATGAGGCATTTCTCTTCTTTCGTATACACTCTAAATCACAATGACAAATTCCAGGACTATTTATTTGGATTGTTTCAGGGCAATAAAGCTCAGATACATGTGTTCCTACTGGGTTCCATCATCATAATGTGGAATAAAACTGAGCAAAGTTAAAAGGAGATCTGGTGAATTAATGTTAATTCTTAGGATTGTGTTTCCTAGCATTGAGGTTTGTCAAACTCTGCAGTAGCAGTCTTGAAAGAGAAGTTATAAAAGACTTGAGTTTATTCAAATGTAAAGTAGAAAAAGCCAAGAAAAAGCTACCACAAACAGTCATATATGAATGACAGTCAAGATGCGCTTAGGTTTAACCACTGGTCTCAATTTGCTAATCTTGTGATTCAAAAAATTTCTGTGAAAACGTGATTACTAATTTTAAAGTTTGTTCAACCATGTCAACAAGCAAATATGTTCTTTTATCTGTTTGGTATTCCAATCTGTATGAGGGGTGAACTCTTTTGTTCAGGAAAAATGCTGAACTGAGTTTAAAACAAAAGAAATAGAGAGAAGCGACTGTTGAAGACCCAAATTGGGCCAAAGTTAAAAGGGAGCGATGGAAAGTCTCAAATAGTATTTAAACAATGATTGTAAATACTTTAGTTAATAAATCACTAGCGGCACTTCTAAATTTGCAATTATTAAAATTAAAAATAGTGGTATTCTTGATACCGGATTATCTCTAAAGCTTGCAGAATGATAAAGGATAAGTTGACTCTCATATACTATGCCAGTAAATTTATGTTATCATCCTTATGATATTTAATACTGCACTCTTCATCTGCCTTCAAGACTCTACAGGTTGTGCCAGCCACCTACAGATGGGGATTTATAGAAGTGAGAGAGGCACCTACATTGCAGCATCCTTAAAGCATTCAACTATGAGCAGCCCTGTCTGAGGACCCATGCTAACTGACACTGATGGCACTGAATCAAGAGAGGAAGAGATATTGCTCTGGTTTAGTAGGAGATGAACCTGCTGGACCCAGGCACAAGAATCTGCCTTTAACTCCTGCAGCACATGCAGGGATTCTTGTATTGCTTTGACTTCTTGAAGAAATTCTTGAAATAAACACCACAGAGCTAAGATGGATGTTATGCCATTTGCTAGATGCCTGGAAAAGTGACAATTATATTTCAAGAAAGCGCAGTTTTACTGGTGACTTGTTTGTGCTGCCACCTAAAAGTTGTGGACTTCAAGATATGGATTGGTTAAGAAAATCCAGAATGACGCATATCTCTCTCCCTGTACTGCATCTGGCATCCATTTAATTGCCAGCATAATTTTGGTCAGCATCCTTGAGCAGTAGCTTCATAAACACCACTTTTTCATGAACTGACCTGCACTTTTGAACAAAGAATAGCACAATCTATGGTTTATTCAAATACGAACATAAAGAATTTCTTCTGGAGCAATTTTCCACTTCAGCCCAGTGAGAACCAATCTCTCTATGCTGCAGAGTATACATTCCATAATATTTCTTAACATTACTTCATTTTACTTACTGTAGCTTTCAGGTTTTTGATTAACTCTTTTTACTAATGCCCTATAATATACTCTGGAAATACAGTACTATTTAAGAGAAGGGATTGGGAGTGAAGGATTTTAAAGGAAACTTTACAAAGGAAAAATACAGTCTTGTAATCTGATTATTTGAACAGATGTAGTTTTTAAAACAGGTCAGAAGAACTATACTTATTTATGTGGAGTGGAATATGTGTTTTCGATCATGTTATTATATATACAAGATTTAAATAAAAATTATATTGTTTAAAATGGGACCAATATGCTGGCAATTACACAGCTACTCCCAGTTTACTGAAAAAAATCTACATTATTTAAAATCTTTCAATATTTAAGTAGTCTTTAATACAGTTATTAAGATGTATTAGGGATGCTTTTAAGTTAAAAGAAAAAAGGAATCATGTATATAATGTACTTTATTTTTTTCTTGTTTGAAAAATTGTTCTCCATTCTGTCAGTATTATCCTAAGCACAGTAATTTTTTCCAAATTACTGGCTGAAACTAATTGAAACATGTCAGCAGTCTCAGGACAGAAATAATGTTCTTTTGGAGTGAGTGCCTTAACATGACCACCCATCCCTAACGAAGTTCAATTGTAGCAGGTGTCAGTAGAAGGGTGTATAGGAAACTTACCATTCCTCTGTTTCTCCACAGCCTCGTTTAAAACAGTTCATAGTTAGGAGATCCAGAAGCGCTTTGCAGTGATGTATATTCTAGAAAATAAAGGTTTGGGGGTTTTATTTGTGATGTTGTTTGTTTTTTAGGTGGCTTAATTTTATTTTAGTAACATCCAAACCAACTCAAAAACTAAAATTAGACTTTTTCCTTTGGATATGAAGGTCTCTTAAATTTTTTAATCTACACTTCAACACAAAGTGGGTTATGACAAGTTTGGGCATGCAGATTGTTCTGAACCTTGTTTCTTAATTTTTAAATTTTTTTTTCTTCACTCACAGACTGAAATAATTTTGGGGAAGGAACGTGTTTTGTTTAATCTCTTACTTTTAACTGTTTCCTCTGACCTACAGCAACCTGTTGCAGGGAACTAGGACAACCCATCAATCGCCAGCTGTCGGTTACAGGGTTTGTTGCTGAGTATCCACGTTGTACTGCAGCCATATGAGCAGATCATTATTTCAATGCACTTTTTGTTAATTTTGGAGGAGTTATTCTCGCCATTTGCTGTTTGAAGAAGAAATGGATGTTTCTTTACTGAATCCTCAACTAAAAATGTACTTAGTATTATAAGAACTGTAGGAACACCCAAAAATAGAAAGAACACATAGGCCAAGATCCTCGCTTTGTCTGCATCAGCTCTGTTCAGTGGAACTGCAGCAATTTACACAGCCTGGTGAGGATCCTGGCCCACACTTACGGAGTCACTGTAAACATTAAAGATGCATAGAAGAGTATCTAAGGGCATTTACACTGTGCACTGTTTTACATTGAAATGTACATGTTATTCTCATTGAAAATGTGATAGAAGTTTTTATTATTAAAAGTTGGTTTATATTATAAGGAAAGAAGGTATGATCTTATTTTTCTGTTATACCCTTTAGTTCCTTAGCTCTAAGCTCTGTTGAACAGTTTAAGTTCTGATATTTGTGTTGAGCGATGAGGAGTCGGAAGTTTAAACTGTAAGGGAAAATTTGTTTTTGATATCAGCTCAAACCGGCAGTGTAGAGCTAAACTCTTCCTGTTTGTGCAGTGTTGGCTACAGATGTGGTTTCACTGCAGGCTTCCTATTACAGTAGAAAAGAAAAACTGTTTTGATGCTGTAAAATTGCAAGGTTTGAATCCAGTGCTGGAAAAAACAGGTTCACGTGGAAAATAAGAGGGCAATGCACAAGCCAACCTGCAAGTAAAGAGAGTAGATTAGGTCTGCAGAATTTCCATGGCTAAAAGCAAAGGAAGAATCAGGCCTGCCAGAACCGAGCAAGTGCAGATTTCATAGATCTGGAGCATCTGATACACTGGAAGTGTGGAAAATATGGAAAACACAGTCGAGATGGAGAAAATGGAAACTAGCAGCATGATGATGAGGTGTGTAAGCAGCTGGCTAAAGGAAAGAAGGCAACACTGAAAAGAAAGTGGGGGTTGGGTGGCAGCTGCAAGTGGAATTTCTTATGTATCAGTCTTGCAACTGAATTTGCTTAGCATTTTCATTAATCGCCAAAGCACAGATACTATGAGGCTGGGGTTGATGTTAAGTTGAGAGGCACTAATCTAGAGAAGGATCAGGGTACACACACACACAAAAAAAAAAACGTGGAAGACTCTGAACACTGAAGGGGATGGAATGAATGGGATGAAATTTTATAGTACAAATATTAGCTCATGCACTTGAAGATTAAACAAAGTATATTGCTATATTTCTTGTTAATTGATAATAAAAGGACCTTGGTTATAGAGTTTGTCACAAGATGACTCAGATGCAATTTGATAGAATCATGAAAGCTCAGCCTGCACTAGGAGACAAATTTCCAGTTGGGACGGAGAAGTATTCAAGCCACTGTGCAGAGGCCAAATGATTAAGTGAAATTGCAGTAGCTAGATGTTGAGGAAAGATACTAAAATGGTATCAATAAAGTTGATACAATTCTGCAAGGTAAGACCAGGAGAGCTTGATTTATTTAGCCTAAGACACAAGTATAACTGATGTCTTTGTAAGAAGATAATAATGAGAAAGGTAAAGGCAGTTCAATCCGAACATAAATACAGCCACAAGGAAAAAAAGGAGTACAAGTAATCAGGATAAATATTGGCTGAAAATTGTTCTGGACCCTAGAAACTTTTTTTCCCAATCAGGCTTTGATAACTTTTACAAGGGGGCTTGTAAAAGAGGAAGCAGTGGTGCCTAGAGTCACAGGAGAGCCTCTCTGAGTGGGACAAGGCGGCCCTTCCCAGTCCAGCCCCATTTGGCTGCAGCAGCTGTATTTGGCTATGACAGGAGATAGTGTGAACAGTCCCTGCTTTGTCTGGTTTTGTCTGTGGCATTTGCAAAGGTGTAAACTGCTTTTCAAATCCAGGCCTTGGCTATCTGTTAGCATTAGATATTTTCATATTCCAGTATTCATTTGCAGACTGAAATACTGGGATTTTTAGATGAGAAACCACAGATTTAGACAAATCATAGAATCATAGAATAGTTTGGGTTGGAAGGGACCCTTAAAGGTCATTTAGTCCAACCCCCGTGCCATGGGCAGGGACATCTTCAACCAGATCAGGTTGCTCAGAGCCCCGTCCAACCTGACCTTGAGTGTTTCCAGGGATGGGGCATTGTCGCAAATGAGTGGTTTTGAGGCCGCTTAAAGAAACACCGGCAAAGGTATCAGCAAAACCACTCATTCGCGACAGGCATCTACCACCTCTCTGGGCAACCTGTGCCAGTGTTTCACCACACTCATTGTGAAAAATTTCTTCCTTATATCTAGTCTAAATCTACCCTCTTTCAGCTTAAAACCATTCCCCCTTGTCCTGTCACAACAGGCCCTGCTAAAAAGTTTGCTGCCATCTTTCTTGTAAGCCCCCTTTAAGTACTGAAAGGCTGCAATAAGGTCTCCCTGGAGCCTTCTCTTCTCCAGGCTGAACAACCCCAACTCTCTCAGCCTTTCTTCATAGGAGAGGTGTTCCATCCCCCTGATCATTTTTGTGGCCCTCCTCTGGACCCGCTCCAACAGGTCCGTGTCTTTCGTGTGCTGAGGGCTCCAGAGCTGGACGCAGTACTGCAGGGGGGGTCTCACCAGAGCAGAGTAGAGGGGCAGAATCACCTCCCTCGACCTGCTGGCCACGCTAAATAAACATCTCATTACCATTTAGAATAAAAAACATTGAAAAGAAAAATCCACCTGGACTCTGGCAAATCCTTTTTCCTCTGTCATATTTTCTTATCAGCAGATAGTGCTAATTTGGGAATATTTTGAGCACTAATTATTTCATGGTTCTAAAGTGATTTGAAGATATAAAACACTAAGGCCTAACAATCAGAATTTCAAAGTAAAAATAATTTGAAACACTCCTACTTCCATAACAGCATATATAGTATTTAATCTGTCATAACACTTGGCTTTATAAATGTCTGACACGGCTTCTAAGCACCTGGTCATTGTTCATTGGTAAAAAGGCAAAAAAAACCCCAAAACCCCTAACCCAACAAATGGCTCATGAAACCAGCTTATTCACAAAAGCACATAGCACATAGACTTACTGATAAGATATCATGGATTATCAAATTACCTAGTACAATTTGTATCTAAAACTAGTATTTGTGTAGCACTTGAATGTTCAAATATGAAGCTCAAATTTGCTATTCAGAGAAGTCTGCAGTAGCTGTTTATCTTAACAGGGAAGAAAAGCCTTCAAACAGCAAAAGGTATTTTTCCCACTTTTTAGAATGAGAGTCCAGGTTTTGATTAGCACCAAGAAACTGTTGTGCCATTGGGTTCTGATCCTGTTCCTTCCTAAGCAAAAATCCTTTCTGTTTCATGTTAAATAACATAGTGCAAGAGCAGTTTTGATGGTACTGTTGCAGCATCACTACACTACACCACTAAAGGAGACGTTGTTTAACATATACTGAAAAAATTCTAGTGTCCTTAAGACATGAATTTCTGGGCGCTCAGTCTCACCATGCCCAACTTCCTTTGCTATACTGAGCAATTCACTTTTCCTCCCTGCTGCAGTTTGGGGAGGGAACTGGGGAACTATTTTCTTACCACTGGTATTGTGAAGATTCAAAGGAGAAAAATTGTAAACTGCTTTGAAAACTGACAGTGCTTTACATATATAATATAGTTTTAATGACTTGAAAAACAGGAAACTAGATGGAAAAAAGGATAAACATCACAAAGACACATAACAATCTCTGCTTTTAATTCCCATAAATATATTAATTGAGAGCACTTGGTATAAGGAAAGATGACTGAGTATATTTTTTATGTACTTGCTCTGCCCCATTTCAGGATTCAGAAGTACTGTGCATTAATACGATCAAGGAACCTAATTTAACATAACTGTTTTCATTAGGGAAAAAGAATAAACTCATATTTATGTGTGAAGTTTCTTCAGATGCCCTTATCTTCAGCACTTCGTACTCCTTGATTTGATGAATATCAGAATTCAGAACATAAGTAAATGTTAGGTGAATAATATTTTAAAAGTATGGTCTTGGCAAGAGGATATTCAATTTGGATTTCAGAGTAGCACCTTTTAGTTTGTAAAAGAATTGATAATTCTTTTATCACACAGTTTGGCATGAGGATAATACTGTTTATTTAAGGGCCTTCTAATTGCCAGCGTATATACCCTGAGAATGAGGCTCTGATGCACTGTTGGAATCAAATGTACCAGAAGAAAGGTTTGTTGGTACCTGGACCCCAGTCTGTTGAAGGGGTTATGCCTTTCTATTCTGAAGCCTACACTGGCTTCAGTGCTGAATTAAAGAGGAAGGACCTGATTATCCTAGAACAATAGGTTTGCTTTTCGTAGTTAACCTTTCACAGATGTTTCTAGATGAGCTAAGATCATGAGAGGAAAATCACTGCACTAGTACAATACCACAGAACAAACAAATAACTCATTGAAGAGGACAGAGGACTTTTGAAAGGCCTTTGGTTTTGCCCTTTTTACAAAGGGTAGGAATGGCCACAGTAGTCTGACCATAGGTTAGGCCAAATTTAAAAGGCTTTTAAAAGTTAATTGATCAGCTATAGGAGGTCAAGTAAGATTGCTATAGCAATACTGCATTTACAGCTCATTTTGCACTTAAGATCAATTACCTCGTCTGGGCAGGGGGACAATTCTGAAATGACACAAGTTGTATAGTACATTTTTGCATGAAACAGAACTTTTCATGGTTTTAGGAAAATGTTCCAGAGATGATATTTTTTATATCAGTTTATAGGTTTGGCATTTTCAAATGTTTTGTTAAAAGAAAAAAAATGTACAGAATATTTGAGAGGGTTTTTCCAGTTAAGTTTAAGGGATTCTAGTGTACTAATAGTGTTATATTTTTCTTCATGTTTCTGTATTTTTAACTAAGTACGTGTATCCTGCATTGAGATAAAAGTCTTAATATAATTTGTTCAACTTTTTGTGTTGTATCGTCTAATCCATGTTGTCATTTTAGCATTACTGATCTGTGTGGGTTTGGTATGCTGTATGCTCTGTGTCTGTCAGAGTTGAAATCAAGCCACTTAGAAAACACTGCCCAGATGGTCATAATGATGCGTCTTCTATCAGACAGGATTCAGAGCACTCCTCTTGCGTTTGGAAGGTTGAAGGGTTTCTGAACAGGGAATATTTCTATTGGGTTATTAAAAATACTTGGGCTATTGCTTTAAGCAGAACCTTTTAACTTCAAGAAGATTGAGAAAGTAAAAAGAAAACTGTATTTGATGGTCAAGTCTTTTTTTGTTTTGTGGGACAAGGGACAAGTAAAAGAGCTCTTTCCTGCTGTGTGCAAACTGCATTCTGTCTTTATAGGGCATGAACTAAAGAAATAGACCTCTTTCCCTTCCTCTGCAAAAAGAAAGACAAAAACTAAAGCCAGGAAAATGCTGCCTTTGATTCCCCCAACTGTGCATCTAAAATTTCCCTTGACCCTGAAACTGAGACAGGTCCTGAGTTTTCCCTCAGAGTATTAAACTCAGCTTTTAATGTTCTGACACTTATTCAGAATACCAAAATTGGTTACAACGTTTATTATTTCCATGGTGTATGTGTTGCATCAAGTGCACAGCAATCCGGCAGTTAGAACGAGGAAGTTCTGGACAGCCAGCCAGACTTACCTAATCACCTTACTCTGCTCATAAACGCTTCTTGCCTTTGAMGATACACTCAGCTTGTCAGTGCTCTCAGCTATCTTTAAAATGGGAACTCTACATTTTCCTGTCTATCCAGGGGCTTACATTTGGGGAGACTTTCCATTCACTGAGGGAATCAACTGAAGAGATTAAATCTGCACACCTGAAAGGGTTCAATAGGTTTCCAAGAAAGAAGAGAATAACATAAAAGTTAAATCCCTTCATCCATGCCTCTGATCAAGATACTATGATTTGGGCTTCCTTCTCGTTGTAGCAATAGAGAGAAACATGTCAAAGGAGAGATTCAAGCACAGTTTTGTTTGTGGCTTCCTGTGCGGTGAAAACTGAACTTCTGTTTTGTCCCATTATTGCATGTTGAGATATGTTAGGTTTGGGTTCTTAGCCAAAATCACCCTGTCAAATTCCCTAAGTCCTCAGAGTCTAGTAGCCTGAACATTATTATAAGGCAAGGACAAGCCCCTAGTTTTTAACAGTGGTTTAATTTCCACTTCACTTGCAAGAAACTTAAAGAGGTGCTACTGGTTCAGCAGCTCCTGAACAACAGACCTGTTTCAGCCTTAAAAGAGTTGAATATGTAACACTGGGACAGAAACCAAAGAGAAACAAACTAAGCCAACATGCCATAGATAGTAGCAATAATGGGCTACTCTCCAAGCAATATTTTATACTGGAGAAAATGACAGAAATCAGAGAATGAGGCAGTTGGTGCATGTCTCCCCTCTCTCACTAACAAGTTATGCAGAGCTGTGTGGTCACACCTCAAGTTTTAGGAGATACTATTCTGTTTCAGAGGCTACATCTCCTACATAGGAGGAAGAAGAAAATCAGAAAAATAAGGTAAATAGGTATAAGGAATTCAAATTAAGAGATGGAGACCTCAACTAGTAAGCTTTCCTTCTGAGGGTAATGCAGATCATGAAAGGGACATTGAAGTAGTCTTACAGAGTGCATTAAGATCCCTAGCCCAATGTTTCTCAACCCAGCAAGAGCCCAACATTTCCCACTTTATCAGCATTGGGTTTTATAAAATTCCTGTCCTTTTCACTGGTGAATTTGACTGGCTTTCTTTCCAGCCTGCTTTCTCCTTTGATCCTAATCACCTGGGCAATCAGCTAGTCACTAGAAAAGGAATTATTGCTTGCTTATTGGAAATCAATTGAGAGGTCTGCATTTTTTTCCTTTTACTATTCAGGCGAGATGAGGGGCAGGGACTGTGACTGTGCCAGTTCTTTGCCTTAGAGTCTTAACAGGATGTTCAATAGCCTGGACTCATAAGCTGTCTTGAGCAAAGAACAAATAGCACCAGGGAATCTTCAAAATGAGAACTGTACTGGTACTCCCAGTACTAACCCCATCCATGGCTTACACAGAAGTGATGTAAAGTAAAATTCTGCCGCCTTAGAACAATAGGACAAAAGAGTAAGTAATCCCAGTTCAGAGCAATAGGAACTATTTTTAGAACGTCTCTGACAACTCTTTTTCCTTGTACATCTGCCAGTAACAGTGGTTCACCCAGGGGCACGCTGCTGCCGCTGTTGAGAGTGCCAAGGGGCAATGCTGAAGACCTGCTGACAAACTCTGAGTGCTGTGCTTGCTGTCTGCTCTCAGCTAGCCAGCTGCTGTGATCATCTGCAGGGAGACAGCTGCAGCCCAACCAGACCAGGACCAGGGCACCCCAGAGACCATCTGCTTCCAAACTTTCCCTATAGGGAGACCTAGACTTTAAATCTGCCAAGATAGGGGCTGCCCACCTCTTGCAGGCACAAGTATAGAAGAGGAAATTTCAGGAGGAAGACACAGTACTTATCCTCTTTGCCCAGTCTCCACCTGGGCACTACATTATGCTAGGCAGTTTTTTGCTACAGCTGACATATGGCCTTAATCTTCAGTGTTATTTCCAACCTTTTTTTTTTTTGTTGTTAGTGTTGTCCTGTGCTCATTAAAAGGCTGGGAGTCCTCTTCAGTGATTAACTGTTTTCATCTTATAGAGAGATTTCTGTTAAAATAAATGTCTGTCTGTCTTGTATGGGTTGTTCTGTTTTACACTGACAATTTAACTAATACATCATGATTCCCCCCCATTAAGCAGCAAGTAACAGTTACTCCAGGCTTATCCATTGGTATCTACACAGCTTCAATAAATTACCTCCCCTCTCCCTGCCATTCCAGGTCATTACATTTATGCAGAGAAAGGTGATGTTTGGACAAAGTGTTTGCTGCATTGAACATCTCAGTTTCTATTTTCAGCTGTGTTCTCTTTATCCCAAGGTCTAGCGAATGGCTGGCAGCGTTTTGAGTCAGTACAAAATAATACCTTCTCTATGGAGCAAAAAGAACAAAGATTACCTTTTTGCTGGTTTTCCTTCACAATTTAAATGATTCCTTGTCGAAACTGTAGTTCTGTTGATTTCTCAATCGCGAAGCTGCGTCCAGTTCTGCCTGTGATTAAGATGGATTCTCTGAGGATCAAGAAGATGAGAAGGGTGAAACTGGTAAGTGTAAAAATGTAGGCTGAACAGGAAATGTTCCTAGAACTATCATTGATAAAATGATAGTACAATCCCTTAGGTGGAGTCCTGATCACCTGGGACTTACTAAGCACACAATTTGAGTGAGCAAAATTGAGCTATTGAATTAGCTGCAGGAACAAGGGGTAAAACCCATGGGTTACGCTAGTCAGTATGTTACATGATAGTTATAATAATCCTATTGGGGCTTAAGATCTACTATCAGAAAAACTACAGATATATTAATGTAATTTTTCTTAATATATCATATAGGACCACTTAGCCATTGGGTTAAACTCTTTATAGTTACATATCAAAAAGGTAGCCCTTTCACAAAGGAATTTACAATCCAAAAATCTGTCAAGTTTTTGGAGGGTGTTGGTATTCTCCCCAGTTCCTAACAAAGGAGGCTAGCTAGTATAGATAAGCTAGACAAAAAAAACCCAACAAAACCAGTCCTATGGTTGTAAGGCTATACATTCCAGGATCAAATCCTGAACAAATTGCTCAGATTCTCTATCCATTTCCAACTTGGTTGGAAAGAAAGCAATAAATTGATTCTTACACTTCTAAACTGACCTAAACTGTTCCCTATCCTGTTCCAGTTTGTCTCCTACTGCCAGTAATTAAAGGTAGTTAGCAGCTCCCTAGCTAGTGTGAATAGCAAACAGTTACAACTACTTTTCCAGTCAACCTGGAGAAGCTGAACTGCTGCTAAATAGGGCTGCTTTTTCTAAGAAGTCAAAGCTCCCTTGGAGCTCTTTAACAATCCCTTCTGGTAGTCATGATTCACTGTTTGAAAAATACTTCTCCATGCCAAAATAATGACTCATTTTGCAAAATGTCAATTAATGCCCTGCAGAGTCTGCAAAAAAATAGGTCTGTTTTTAATGAATTAGGATTAAAATTAGTAATTAATGTTTGAATCAAGTGATTATTTTCTTGATCCTGCTTAAAATTAAATTTGGTTATAAGCACTTTGAAGGCAATGAGCAAGGAATCATTATTATTTAATCAGCTTTAAATTGCTTACATAATTACTTACATGAGTGACGTATTTTCATCTTGAGATAATTAAAAATAATTAGTATGGCTTTATCACAGTTTTAATGTGCAAAAATCAAATTCGTATTACTAGTGGTCCTTGAATACTTGCTTTTTTGATGGAATTTATCTGCAAATTATTGCACGAAAGTTAATGAAGCTATCACATGAATACATTGCTTGGAAAGAGTGATTTGGAAAGGATGCATCATTTATCTCTGATCCCACGTGAACTCAGCTCTATTTTATTTTTCAGGGGGTTTTATTAAAGTTTTCTGAATTAATAAGCAATTTTATAGCCAGTACAACACATAGTGTGTCTTGCTGCAAGAAATAACAAACCTCGGGCCTTATTTCTTTTGCCTACTCTGGCGTAAATCAAATGCAGATTCCATGAATTCAGTGGAATCACAATGCTGTAGAGTGTATGTAACCCAAACCCAGCAACAACCGACAGGTTTGAGTATATAACTCAAACCCAACAAAAGTTTTCAACTTTTTAAACAGTGTAGGCCAAACATTCACCTAATTCTTGCCTATCTATATACTATTTCACAAATTATCATGCATTCTCTTACTAATAGCATATCATCAGTTCAACTATGTAAAAGTCTTTGCTTAAATAGGAAGGCAAGATTAGGAAAACAGTCGAAGTATTTTTACCTTTTAAAGCAATCTAACTTTAAAAGGCAATTTAATTGCTTTTTAAAGCAGTTGAACAGATGGAGATAAAAAGGAGGAGCCAGTATAATGTCATTAGCCAGAAGTGCTTTATGGACCACATTTATTAATATTTCTCGTTAGAGAATTACACTAGGGTTTTTGAGATGCAGTCTAGACCATGGCTGTGGTTCACTTATTTTTATAAAGAGGAGATAATTACAAAGTTCAGAACAGAAGTTTGCCAACTGTTTAGGATCTTTGGGGTTTTCACACCTACTTCTTATAACAAACAATCCTTATTTACCAACATATTCCTCTAGCTTTAGCAGTTAGTGAGTGCCTCAGCTGAATCTTTTGCCACCAGCTAGTCAACATAGGGCTATATTTACTGGTGATCTCATATTTCATCTTCTGTTGTGCATCCTCTTGACCACACTACTCTTACCAAAGGTGCTGCTGTTATGCCTACCTCTGACATTTTGCTGCAGTGGAATAAACATTTTCCTTCCTTACTCACTAAGGATATTATCTGTATTACTGGACCTAGGAGGGCCTCCCAGCTCCTAGTCTGAGTGATTGCCAGCTCTGGGTTGAGATCAAGCACCCGCTGTATCTACTTCTCCTCTGACTGCAGTTTCTGACTAGCTTGCAATAATACTGAAATATATTTATGTCCACAGCATCCCTACAAAGTAGGAAGCACTATTTCCCCACTGTACAGATGGGAAATAAGAACAAGATCTCAGAGATTTAATTCTAATTGAAATGACTGCATTAAAATTGTTGAAAGACAAGAAACAAATGGTAGTTTTCACACAGGATGGGTGTTACCAGCACTACGCTTCTCAGATCTGTCTTGGGATCTGCCAGGGCTTGTTCACCAATGATTTGAAAAAAGGGGTAAATAGTCTTGTGAAAAAATATCAAATGATAAAATGTTATTGAGGATAACAAAATCCAAAGGCAATTGAAAAGAGCTGCAGAAGAATGTTGCAGTAATGACTGGCTGAAGTGATTAAATGGCAACTAAAATTCAATATCAGTAACTGCAGAGTATTGGACACATGAAAAAAAATAATTAGGCATTGGATGTACAAAGTCAGGTTTTAAATTTGATACCCAAGCTTTGGAAAATCTTTCAGAGTTTTTGTGGGCCAGTCTCTACAAACATTAGTTCAGAGTTCTGTGGCAATCATAAAGAAACTAGAACAATAGAATTATTAGGAAAGGAAAAGAAACCACAGCAGAAAACCTTATTAATTCCATGGTGCCCCTGAGTCTTAAACACTACAAGAATTATTCTTATGGTTTAGGCCTCCAAACACTTTTGAAGAACCTTGAGAATCTGCACGCAAGCAAATGCCCAGTGTCATACAAGAAGTTTCTTGTGCAGCATAGAAATAACACAATTTCATGGGAGCCTAGGCTTCCTCTGACCACTGAACCATCCTTACTTTAAAATCAGCTACTGTTCCTCCTGCCCTTCCTCTCTGTATATACCCCAGAAAGGTTCTTGTTGAGAAGCTCTGGGCTTCTCCCTCCATCAAGTGAGTTTCCTTTAGTTTGGGGTTTTTCCCCCATTAAAAAATGTCAGAAATACTGTTTAGAATCTGCTTTAACTATCAGAGTCTGGTCTCAGTAATGAAAAAAAAGCCGTAGGAAACTACATATTTTTAGCTTCATTCCTCATTACTAGATAACTTTTATTCGTGGATGCTCATAAAATTGTAAAATACATTAAATCTCATGGAAATATCAGAATTTAGCAGCACTAAGAAAAAACCCTGCTGGTTTCAACAGCCTTTTTCAGACATAAAAGTAGGCAGGGGGAAAGATTTTATGACAAGTAGCCATGACTTACAAAACCACAGTCCCACTTAGTATGTCTCTTTTTGATAAAGGTTCCAGAAAACTTCGCAATTTCCAATTAGTAGTGGAATTAAAGCTACAATTTCAGCATACCTCTGCCTTAGCAGTTCATAACAACTACAGAGGCTGTGCATTTACTGACTGATAAATAGCCTTATCCCTCTTTGCATGTGGAGAAATTAAATATAGAGAAGGTAAATGACCATGTCAAGATAGCAAAGGAGAGAACAAGATTCATCTCTTCCTCAGTCTGAAACTTTTTCTGCTGGGCCAAGCCACCTTGCTTATGGTTTCCAGAAAGTCACTGGTGGTCAGCACACAGTCCATGCAGGCTCTTTCTCCTCCCAAAATAGCCAAATACTAGCTAACCATTAAAGTTGTGTAAGTTTTTATCACAGCTGAAAATACATTTCTGGATTCATGTTCAAGGAAAGTCATAAAAGGACAAGCATTCTTCCAAATTAATGCTGTATTAGATGTGAATCTGAAATTTGCATTGTCAGATTTTGAAAAATGGCAGGGGGTGCAGAATTAAAACTAAAAAAACCCTGTTAAGCAAAGAAATTTCCAGTATCTCTTTACAATTATGCTGTCTACATATAAAGCTGAAAGGAGAATGCATTAAGAATACTAGGCTAGGTTTTCAATTCTGCCTGGAGTAGTTGGATCCCCTAAAGAGAGAAAAGAAGTAAATATTCAGTTAGCTCCACTGGGATAAATTGTCTGTTTTTGTCAGTTGGACATTTCAAAAGAATAATCCATATGGCAAAACACACACACAAAAAATAATGAGCATTCCAAAACAGAGATACATATAGAACTTGGCTTTTCTATGTAGAAGGATTCAACAGACCCTGTAATGACAAAGCAGGTAAGTTAGTTGTAACGGCCCTAAACTGGTCCTCCCGGTGATATTCTTTACTGCAGTTGAATGACACTCAAACAGATGTGAAATTGTTTCTTACCTCTGAAAGCCAGAGGAAATGAAGGGAATCTCTCCCAGTCTCTCTCTCTCCAAATTAATTTTACCACTTATTAATATGAGTAAGAAGCAAACATGCCAGCAGTCACAGGAAATTGTTTTTGGAAAGCAATTTTTGATCGATACAACTGAATGATCACTATTAAGGGTGATTATTTAAAATGAATTTCACTGTTCATATCTTTTTGCACATGATGTCATTCACATGATTTGTTGCATAATATCACTCCAGTAATATTACTTTTTTTCCCCCCACTTGCTCATCTGGAGAAACCAGAGATGATGGACTGCTATAGAAAGCAGTCCCCATAACTAGCTTCAAACATGTTCAGCCTCATTAGTTTTAGACAGACGAGCCCATAAAAATTTTCGAACATACTGAGAGGTTCCATGTGTGTCCCAAAAACAATATACACAGCAAACTGCAATCTGTGTAAAACTGCAAAATCCCTCAAAATAGATTTAAAAGCACAAACCTCTACTCCCACTCCTTTCACATTATTGCAACAGTATGACTTGAATGTATTGAGAGTAGTATCACCAATAATGGAAGTTGATGCTAGTAGGTGCTGAAACGTAATGTCTTTTCCATACACTCCAATTACATTAAAGTGGCAGAGGTTTGAGATTGTCAAACTATTCAGTTATTGATTGGCCTTTAGACAGAGAGCATTTGTTTCCAGTTTCTCACTTTAACCCTGTGTGCCATTAAACTCACTACAGTTAGCACTCAGAATAAATTGCATTTTGGAAGATTAACTAAGTCAGATGGTAAGGCTAAGTGCACAATTTATTCTCTCTCTTACCAGTCACTTACAGTTCATCAGCTCTTGCAATAAAAAAATGAGAAAGGTAAAAGTCTCAGAAAGAGCAGGGTTAAAAGGGGATGTTATGTTTCAATCACCTGATTTTTTTTCCCCTTTTCCACAAAACAGTGAAGAGCATGGGACTGCCAAAGGGAAGATGGAGACATTCTTTCATTTCCTGATTGAACATACCATAAGACATGATTGCTTCACAAAACCATGTCAGGATGCATTTTTTCCTGTTTAAGCCAGCTTCCTCACAGGAAGAATGATCATTTGATATTAAAATTAAAATAACTGCTAAAGGATCAATAGCTAATCCTACAGATGAATCCCATCAACAGTATCTAAAAAGCTTTTGGCTAATTCTTTTAAAAATGTGTCTCCACTGAAAGCAGTGAAAGTAGAGTCAGCATAAGGGTAAGGAGAATTTGGTTTCCTGCATTCAGATCACCCTGTATACATCTGTTTCAATCCTGCAGTAAGTGCTACAGTATGATTTAATATGGGATGCTGTAGAACAAAGATGACAATATGCCAGATTGTAAAATAATAAATTCTTTTTTTCTATTTATAGTTTCTTCACAATCTTCTATCTTATATGGAAGAGATTTTTAATAAATAACTGTCTTCGCAGAACCACAAAACATCATCACTTCATACATACGACAGTGAGAAGAGATAGGCTGGCATCCACCCATGTGATTGGCATGTCCTGCAGCACTGAAATCCTTAGCTCCTGTTTAGTCTTTCCTAGAAAAAACTTCTACAGAAACCAGCATATTTTCGTTCATTTAATTTAGTTCCCTGAAAATCCCTTCCTTTGATTCTAGATGCTGCTTGGCAAAGCAGTTAATGTATGCTTAAATGTAAGGTCAAATGGGTTGGTCGCCTAAGAGCAAGGGTACACAGTGTACACGGAGAGCCTCTGCTGCAGCCAAAAAGATGTCCAGCTGCATGGTTCTAGCCCTGGCCTGTGCTGGTTTTGGCACTCATCTGAGTTTTCTGTGAGCTGATTCAACTCGCTAACTCAGCAGAAATCTATTCATTCTTTCGCTGGTGTGTTTCCTGATCAGTTAGCAAGCTGAATCAGCTTACAGCAAGGTTCAATGAATCAGTACGAGGTGATGGAGTGAGGAGTGGGGGAAGCAGGCTGTCCTTCTTTCAGTAGAAATGAGCTGTTGTACTGCCTTCTCCATGTGGTGTAACTTCACACTGAGGTACTTCAGTAAAATCTGGTATT
Source organism: Phoebastria nigripes (assembly GCA_035582835.1). Taxonomy (NCBI): domain Eukaryota; kingdom Metazoa; phylum Chordata; class Aves; order Procellariiformes; family Diomedeidae; genus Phoebastria; species Phoebastria nigripes. The sequence continues at coordinate 338,652 of JAYKAV010003118.1, forward strand.
CACCTTTCCGGAACTCTGGACACAGACGCACCTAAGAAAAGATTTTCCTGGTGGCCAGTTGAGGGGTGCAGCCATAGGCACTACAATTACTATGAAGAAGGCTGCTGGCAGCTAAGGATGTTAAGGGGCTTACCACTGCCTCCCTGCTGCAGCTCAGGGCCCTACATCTGAACAAACAGCTCATGCCAGCACTTCTCACCCGCTTCAGTGCAAAGTTGGAGGGCTCACTTTATCCCACCACTGAATGCTGTTTGGTAAACTTGGGCTGACTTTGTGACAAAACGCACAATGAGCAGATGGCTAACCTACCCTGTCAATGCTGCTTGTGCCTCCACCAAAGGCGCAGTGAAAACTGTCTGGTAACATCCATCATCTTTTGCCTAGTGATCATGGCCTTCAGTTTTACACCTCAGGGGAGGGGAGGGAAAGCTGAAGGGAGATGAGGGGAGATGAGGAGGTTCAGCTAGGTGAAGGACCCTGTGAAAACATTGTAACAATAATGATTTCTTTTTCAGTGGAAAGGAACACTGTGGAGCCTACTATTTATGATGGCCCTGTACTGCTTAGAGATTTAGAAAAGTATAGTCTTGACAGTAAACCTGAAGGATGAAAACCGTTGCTGTCTTCACTGGTTTCGTCCTTTCACCAACAGAAAATCAGGGTGCTGTAGAACAGAACAGGAAAACAAGTGCAATCTTCTTTCACTGTCTCCCAGCTCAGCAAGGTTGGCAAGTGTTTTTCTGAAGTGAGTTTAAAGATCAATTACCAAGTTAGAAGTGAAATCTTTTTCAATTTCTATCATTGATGAGCTCCAGAGAGAATTCCTCTGTTAGTGGCACCACATCGGATCAGAACACATCTTCAGATGCTGTCAGTGAACCAGAAAGCAGCAAGAGGATTTCACAGGGGGGAAAGAATAATCTTATGAGTCTCTGAAATGAGCGCCCTGCTGGTCTGCTGAATGTGGGCAAAATCCATGATTAAACCTGCTACCATTCCTGCTTTGCTGTCTGCTGTTGTCAGGCTTTATATCAAAGACAGATCAAAATCTTAATCTACATTCATCTTGTATGTCTGTTGAAGATAATTTAAAAAAACCCAAAACTCACTGAGGTCAGGTTTGGTTTCTTCTAAATTATTTCCTGGTGATAGTCTTTTTACAATTATCTGTTCTGCTGCATTTGTTTTTTCCTGCACTATAGAACATTTGGCTGATACATATGATACAAACATGTGCATCTTCAGGGCATAACAAAATGCTCTGAGACCATTTATTTACTAGAAACAGTTAATGGGATGAGCAGAGGCCTACTGAGTATGAGAAAGAATGCCATAAATTACTCTCTGCTCTGTAAGAAGTAAAAGAATATGAAAACCATTAAACACAAAGTCCTTTAACCTGAAAGTCCTCCAGACTACACGGTGGAGAGGAGAGGACTATGCACTTCATTGTAAATATGAATGGAAACTATGAATAAACAAAAATAAGATTAAATGTTGCTCCTAGTCTTGTTGTTGAGAAGAAGTATCAACTTCTGGCCAAAATTTTTCTTGCATGCAGAGTCCATTGAGAGAGATGTGGAATTAGAGCACAGAAAGGATGTGAACAAGCACAATGAATCTAAATGTTAAGTCAAATGCTGTGCATGGCTGCAGGCCTCTGGTCTCCTTCTGTAAGGATTCTTTTCTTGTAAAACAAAAGCCAAACTCTCAAAATGCTCTAATGGTACTTTCCAGATTTGCCTCCTTACTTATTAGTCTTTTCCAGACACCACAACATACAATGCATACTAGCATTTAGAAGATCAACCTTTATTTTTTACTAGCTGGCAGATTCACTCTGAAGGTGGCTATACTTAAGTGGGTTTTTTAATTATTTCTGCCTATGAACTCAAAGATCAGAAAGAAGGCAAGGTATTGGAAGACAAAAATTGGGAGATGATCATTCCAAACTGGTATTTGGATAAATAAATATTTAAACTGGCTTACATAGAAGCCAGAATTTTCTGATGAAGAAAGATCACAGAAGATGTAATCATACCAAAGATTAGATTCTCAGGGGAAACATAAATGCCTTATAGAAATGATTTTTCCCAATAAATCAAAGGCAAGGTTTTGTCCCCTTTCACATACAGTCACAGGAATATTATTTAAACAGTAAAGAAAACATAAGGCATTTACTGGCAGTACATGACTAGTTGAGAGGAACTGATGACCTTCAGCTGTGCTTTTAGCCATTCACCCCAACTGAGTTTTAAGTTCTTGAATGGTCTGTGCTGAAATGGTCACTTCAGGAAGCAAAAATAATAGTACAGACACAATTTATGTTGATCTGTAACACAAGGGGGTATTGCTGAAGAAGTCTAAGACATTGTCTAATGAAAGAATGCTTAAATTGTCTTCCTTTTATAGCACAGATAATTGACTTGTCTCCACTCACATATTACACCAATGATGGAACCATGTACAAATCTCAGATTAGTCAGGGCCCATTGGACCAGGCTGCCAACCTACAATGAGTTAAGTGTTCCCTTTTTCTCTGAATGGTCAGATAAATAACTGGTATAATAATCATACCAGAATGGCCTGCACCGAATCCATGGGGATTCCCGTTGAAAATCCCTGCTTCCAGGGAGTGGGGTGATTGTACAGCTCACGAGTGAGTGGAGGTATTTTATTATTCTCTGTCGCTTGACCAGGAGATGGCGGTAATTCCCTTTGCATAAATAAGAAAGCTCAGAAAAGATACTCAGAAATGCAGACAAGGCACTTAGGGGAGGGGGGGAGAAATTCAGAAAACAGCCTGCTAGAGCTAAGTGAATAAAATTACATTGCAGATAACAGAAGGAATATAACTAAGCTCTTTTTCTTGTTTCTGTGACTGTTTTCCCTATTTCTTTGGTGTCTGAAAGAAAGACAAATTATTGGAAAGATATACAACTCCCAGAGCTTTCAGTCAGGTATTATTTTTAGCACTAATCACATCTGCATATTGCAGAAAGAACAACACATTTCTAGCTGGCATTCAGCAGCTGTATGTTAATGTTATTTGTGAAAATATGCTCGAAAGCTTGTACATTAGAAAGAACTTGAATATACAGCAGAGACCACCTTCCCCCAGGTAGCTCCACAGTGAAATGCACAAAATTCTTGTACCAGTGCTGTGACTCTAAATATGCAGCTTAGCAGCACTCCTCCATGCTATTGCCCCTTTGTGTTGTATCCCTCTTATCCCCTTGCAACTTTATAGATAGATCACATCAATCATTGTGCTATCCTTAGGGCATATCCGGGGTATGTTCTGTAAATCCTCTTCTGCCTCAGTCTCGGCCAACCCTTTCACCCTACTCACATTGCTCCTGAAAGAAGCAGTAGGAATTGTGTGCCTATGCCTGAAACTCTTACTCTCTGGCCTGCAAAATGCATATGCACAAAAAATTCTTTTGAAACCATTTATTTCCCTCATTTTGCTCAAGTTCTATAAATATTCTACAGAGGGAATATCCAGACAGGACTGCTGAAAGATATAGTGAATTTGGTGTGGCTATTAAAAGGTATTAATGATAACCACATTTCAAAATCATATTTATTCTGGAAATATAAAAGTTATAAATTTATTAAATTACCATGACAGATCCATGTGTGGTACAACTGATGCTGCCCCATTAACCTCAATYCAAAAGATATATGCTGATTTTTACCAACCGAGAATCTGGCAGAATGAGTGGAGGAATATAACATTCCCCCTTTGACCAGAGTTAACATTTCAAAAGTAATGATGAACATTCCTGGCAAACAGCTCGCAGAAGCTCCCATGAGCGACATTTTTTACATCAAATATTCATTACATCATTACAAATATACACAACCAGTTAGTCAACAATGGTATGTCAATGTAAGAAAAGGCAAGGGTCTTTCTGTAAATTATGTCTTGTGGATTTTAAAAGACTTCTGCAGGACAGATTGTGTAACGACTGTTGGAATAGGACCTTCTCTGCATCTTTGTCATTTTACTTTCTATAGGTATGTGTGATGATTTCAGTGGTCTGTCTGAGCCATGTAACTCTGCTGTCATCTGCATCTCATAGAAAAAGTATTTATCCCTGCCTTGTCAGTCTAAACTACTACTACCCAGACAGAACAACTCCTCATGTCTTTTTGCAGGCTGGCATTAGCTACTTCCATATCACCCCATCCTTCATCCCCCAGACATATAAATTCCAGTCCCTTCAAGGTTATAGTGTCCTCCAGGCTTACACTGAAGCACTGCAGATAGTACACCCTAAGTTCAATAGCTTTATGCTGGATCACACTATGTCAAGAAGGTGTTTTGCAAGTAAATGTGAGCATAATCTGTGTGTGCTCAAAGCAAGCTGGCTAAACTTTATTTCATGCCAAGAAGCTGAAAAGTCACATTAGCACAGCCTGGAGCATCGTGGAGTAAATTCACATCACCCAGAGTGTGGAGGACAGGTATTGCCTTTCTAGAAATAATTCTTGTGCATCTACAAAAGCCAGTCTACTTTTAGCTAGTTGTGCATGTAACCAGTCTCCACTTAGGCTCTTGTTTTATCTTAAGGGGCAATGAAGTTCTTTGTGATGGCCACAGTCCAGCCCAGTCTGGAGAGACTGTCAATCCCTTCAAATGAGTTAGGCAATAAGTGGTACTGAAAGGTTTTTTGAGGAACCAACTTTTGAATGATTCCATTGGCTTCAAAAAGATTGCACTTGCATTTGGGTAGCTATTGTAATCTGTCACTAAGGAGRGTGGCAACTTCTATTTCAGCCATAACATGTAAATTAAATGCAGCCTTTAGTCTTTTAATGAATTGAAACTATATGTCGACACTGGGTACCTCAGTGTGTGTCACCTGGATGGAAGCACGCTGCCATGGCATTAATGAAAACAACATGGAAGAGGTTAGCATTATCTCTCCATTAGACTTTTATCATCCTGTCTTATAATAATCCAAAGACAGAAATAACAGACTTTGTATTAATATTTATTTGCTTTATACTGTATTATCATATGCACATTAAAGAGTGTTACTGCTAAACATTACTGCACTATCTGATCAATACAGAGTGATGACTTTTCTCCCATTAGCCAATATTTACTCACACAGTTTGCTTTTAGGAAGTTTCTTTAAACACTTTTTACATTCTTTGTACACTTCCCATCTATAGCTTCACTATCACTATTATATATTGATTATATAATATTATTGATTATATATTGGTTTAGATTTATATTGTAACCAGCTGATGAAGTTTTAAAGATTCATTTCTTCAGTGTCAGCTTCTTAGGTGTAAATCCCATATAGTCACAAAATCATCAAAGCAAATACAAGGTTATTTGCTTGAATACACCAGACAAATTATGAGTTAACTGTTTTTAGTGAGAGAATCAGTTAGTTCCAACAAAGACAGGTGCCACAGCACAATGCAGGTATGTCAGAAATAGTATGACTAGCAGGCAAAATGAAAAGGTCCAAAAAGTCATTGTCCATTGCTGTTTTACTGCAAACTAAYCTGCATATATATGGTATATATGGTATATATTACTCACGATAAGCTTGAGAAGTTGTATTTTTGTTGGATGTGATTACTATAACTGGAGTAACGTGTCACAGTGACAGTAAATCCTGTTTATTTAACCTCAATCTAATATTTGATCATTAGAAGGAACTACTTCTTCACAATGTCTTGTCTAGACTACCTCTTCACATTTTCCTTTGAAAACACCAAGTTCTTTCCTTTTGTCTAATCAAAACAAACTGTGGTTTAAATTGTGTTCCAGGCCTGTCATTTTCCARTATTTTGTAATCTATTCCCCAATTAACAAGCATAATTCTCCTTTTTCATTTGTCCTTTACAAAAGCTAAGCCTTTGCAATTTATGCCAGATACTTGCTGTCTACTTCCTTGATCCTAGTCAGAAATCATATTTACAGCAACTTTATATTCTAAAGTTTAAGACAAAGAAAACCAAACTCCATTAGGGTCAGTGATTCCATTTCAAACCTAGGTCAGGACAGACAGCCTCAAAAACTACTGGGTATGTCATCCAATAAAATGATATCCACTTCAATTCACCCAAAAGTTACGGCTCCAAGAGTACAATAGAACATGGAGTTCCCCACATATGGAAATCAGAATCATGCTCTCACTCAACATCAACTTCCTTCCATCCTAACTTTCAGCTAACGTTATTCCAACCTGAGCACTGGCATCAGCAGATGTCTCCTGTGTCCCCTCAGTTAACCATTGCAACTTTTTCCAAATGGCCTCTAATCTTGTTGGTTATCAAGCTGCACGATAAAAAAAATCTGTCAATAAACATAGGTTCAGCTTCCTAAATCCCTCCATAATTCTCATTCCAGTCAATGTTGGAGTAATTGCAGTTTCATATGATCAATGTCCTAGCCCAAGTACAGTCCTCCATCTACATAAATATTTCCTGATCTGTCTTTTCACCCAGCCCTGGGAGATCAGTAATTGTTTTCTATTATAATCGTTTTACCATTTCAGTATTTAGCCTCAAGTTCAAGGTGTCTCTGAGTTGCGATCCGTGTGAATGTTATTCTGTTTTCAGCATAATGTCCTTCCTCATTTATACTGTCATATCTCCTTCTCCTTTCTCAGTGAGAATTGCCTGTCCTTAAACTCTGTATCTGGGTAATGTAATATTACAGCCTATTTCCTGAACTGGCCACGTTTCAGTTACTCCAATTACACCAGATTTGTCTTTAAGCAGCAGATGTCCTTGCTCTTCCGATCTTGTTTTCTGTTTTCCCCCCCCCCTGCCTCATCATGCCTTCCAGCACACAAAGTATTCACCTGCTAAACATTAAACAGAAGCTGGTCTGCCTCATTCAAGCAGTTTTCATACCTGTCTAAGTGGAAGAAGGGGTTGTTGTGCAGTTATTATTTCTGTGAAATAGAAATCTAGGATCTGATATCAGATAGGGATTAGCCCCAGTTTCAACAATAGGAGGTGCTCAGTAAAACCCTCTAACATAGACAAGGCAAAACAGCGTTACATAGGAAGAGCTTTCCCATATTTGTAGCTCACGTGAGCTCCTAGAGAGTCAACTGTAACTTTTCCCGACTAGAGGGAGACCCATACATCAGTTGTAAAAGAGCATCTGTATCAGTTTCTGGTCACCAGTTGCTAAAAGCTAGAACAAACATCAATGCACCTGTGAAAAGAYGTACTCATAGATGTCTGCGGAGATTTTCACTTCAGTTGAGTGTTTCTGGATCTCAAAGTTAGGCTCTTTGTCATATAGCTTACAATGTAGGTTTTGCCATTTATTTCCACAGATATGTCTGCATTAGCAAGAAGACCATAATATGTCCTTCCTTTGTCCTTAGGCTGGAACAATTACAGTCCATCTGTCACTCTGCCTTTTATTCCTAAGGGGATAGTCTTGTATTTTCTGTTTTACATCTCCAGGAACCCTGGCTGTACTAGTGGTACAACTCTAAACACCAGAGGCCTCTCCCCCTGCTCTTGGGAAATACAGCTTAACACCCAAGCTCATCAACGTTAGTCATAAAAATGGCATAAGGTTTTCCAGCTCACACACTCACTGCACATTTTATTTCATTTTTATTTTACTTGAATACATGTATTGCATATGCATTAAGCAGGCTACGCCAGAAGCATCATTCCAGAAACATATTTAACTCGACAGCCTGCTCAAGTGGGACAGCAGTGTTACTCATTACATATTGGACTGAAAGTCCTACCAAAGCAGAGACTTCCAATGGAAGCTTTCCTTCCCCTCTCTGACCTACCAAGAACAGAGGAATTGCTGTTCTCTGCCTCGGTTCTGAGCAACACATCACCATGTTGGATTCAAAGAGGATGTAGTCAGAATACGACAACCCAGATAAAGGACGATTTTGTTTCTCAGAATATGCAAATAGGAGTAAAATTATAATCCGTTGTCTGAAAGTTCAATAAAAACAAACCAAGCTATCTGTGTATATTTGCTCTCACTAGTATTACTTTCTGAGCTACCATGGGTTAAGCTCAAATTTCTGATCTAACTACATTCAAATTACTGAGCAATGGCATGTACGAATTTGTCCTTCTGTAATTCCTTTCATATGAAAAATATATTTTGTCTCCATTTTCTTGCATTTAAAAAAAATTAGAACATCTGGCATTTTACGTGTCTACAAATGAGTTGAAAGGATGCCAAAAAGAATATATGTTAAAAGCGTGATTAAACATTCTGTAACTGAAACACGTGAAGTATCAGTGGCATGAGGTGCTTACCAAAAAAGCATCAGAGGGTTTTCATTGTGGCATCTCTGAGGGAACAATAAAATATCTTGAAGCCCTGAGAAAGCATAGTCAGGTACGTGACCACTTAGTAACTTGAATTCAAGTACAAGTGAAAAAGAATATTATTAGAAATATTTTTTTTCTCTTCTTTTCACAAGTCTAACCAGTTTCTAGGGCTGAAGAGGAGCATAAGTTAACAAGGTCATGGATACTGTGAATATAAAATGTCTAACTCATATTAGCTCTTCTGTACTCTATAAACGGTAGTTAAATGATCCTCACCAGCTCCCAGGCTAAATAACTAGCTCAATTTTACAAGTGGAAAAGTGCCAGCTCAAGTGCCCAATCTGACATGGGCATAGGTATTCTTTTTCATCAACTACCTAGATTGAAGCGGAAGATACCTTGCATTGATGAAAGTCAGATACAGGGGATGGGAAAAAAAATCCAGGTCTGAAATTTCCATCTTTCTGCTTTTCGCAGAAAAGGAGGAAGAGATGAGAAATTTAATTTTGAGAAACATCTCGTGGAGCAGTGTGCTGTGACCCCATGTGTAAGGCTGGTCTGTTCACTAGCAGTTAACTCAGCTTTCCTCTTCTATGTTTAGTTTGTCTATCATTATAAGGTCAGACTTGCTGCAGCATCTGGGGAAATTGCAGTCCCACTGCATTTATATCATCACAGCGTTAACAAAATTCTCTCAGAACCAGCACTCTATTTAGAGCAGTACAAGACCCATCTGAAACAAGTAAAGCTTGTATTGTTACTTTTATTTATTCCACAGGTGCTAAGAGCCAGATCAGAAAGACAACTGTACTGCATCCAAAGCTGCCCTGATTCCACAAGAAACTTGTCCTGTCCTCCCAGCTCACCAACCTGCCCAGGACAGTGGAGTTGCAGTTTCCCTGAAGGTTATTCATAATAAGAGGTAATTTTGTATCACCTACATACACTGTGCACTCTCAGACTGCAACCAAAACAAAAATTCTTATAGAAAGATTTAGCTAGCCTGTCTTTATGGATTATAATGACCATTCTTTGTCCTAACTGACCAGAAAAGAGATGGCAAATGTCACTTTTACCTCAAGCTCACAAATATTTTCTGTTGCTAGAAAGAAGATGTGATTTCCCTCCTTAGGATAGGTGGTTTCCTTGGTTTCCTGGCAAGAAATGCATATATTTACAATACTAAGACTCTTAGTCAAGTGTATGTTGCCAAACATTTGTGTCCTAGAAATACTGCTGTTTCCGATTAGTTATTACACCAACTATGTACAATGCCATATGGCCTTAATAACATGCCTGTCACTTTCAGAGAGTAATTACTTCAATTTTGGCAGCATTAATCTGCAATATTTGCTGTCTCTTTGGATGACATTGTAATGGTGCAATGCAAAAGTGATCAACATCTCCCAGGCTGTGAGAAAGGCAGTGTCTGAACAGATTATGATTTAAAACAGGCAAGGGCATTTTTCTTGAAAAACAATGAATTATTTTCACTAATGCTATTTTTAGGAATATTTGAGAAGGGAGGAAGGGACCACATTACTCATATAGAATTGCTAAAATCCTCCAGGATTCAAAATTTGAATATAAAAAAAATGCAGAAAAAACCCTACCTGTTTCCAGATCACTCCAAAAACTAAAAAATACAACTGCTAAATTAGAAAAAAAAAAAAAAATTATGATTATATTCTGTGGTCAACAAACCAGCTAAGGACACCACTTATATTTGTAGGTTGAGTACAGATTTTAAATCCTTGTACCAATCTAATTCTGGAGGATTCTGATTTTAATTGCTGGATAAAAGAGATGCTGTGGCTTTGTAACTGATTAGAGATCCTCTACAAGAGTCAATGAGCTGGATGTGGCCACCCTCTAGGTATTGCAAAACTGCTTCATAAATTTGTGAAGCATTAGTTCACACGTTACTAATCATATGTATCAGTGTAGTCTCAAATGACTTATGACCTGATTTGGTCTCATTACCCGTGTAGTGAAGTGATGTCTGCCACTATTTTAATTGCTTGCAAGTCTGAGAAGTGGAAACAGAAGTCAGAATTTGTTAGCCTGCACAAACACCAAGTAAAATTAACATGCTGAAAGCCTGGACTTATGTTCACTTCATCCTGTGCATACATAGATTAATATCCTGTCAAGACCTACATATGTTCTTAGCATTATTACCATTAACATTCCTGCTGATGTGAATGGAAGTAAAGTTAGCATATGAGTCTGAGCAGAACTAGAAGCAGGATGACGTTACCACAAGGCAAGACAAAAAGCTCAGAGATAGTACAGGGCTGTACCATATCTTCCTTGTCAAAATCGCTCACAAGAACCTGTGGAAAACCAATGGTATCAATCATAGCTTTGATATATATGATCGTACTTAAAATGATCATCCTATGATTATATGTAAAATATCTGTGTGTAGATCTTTTCTAGGCAGAAAGAAAGCCAACCTGCTGTAAAAGACCAATAAAGCCTTCATTTGCCATTCTGTTGTCTTCAGATGCTCAGTCCTGACCATAAGCACAATACCTCAGTGCACCTGAGCACTTGTAGAAACTGCATATACTGAATAGCCTGGATGCTTACATACCCACTCACAAAGTCAATATCCATACACTTATGCCCATTTAACATACTCTGTATGTTTTTCAGTGTATGGACCTATTCCAGATTTTACAAATTTTTTTCTTGGATGAATACTTTTGCAGTTACAGTTCTATATTAATTTTTGATAGATCCATGTGATATGCTACATTGATAAGCATACATATATATATAATGTACATACATATATATAATGTACATATATATAATGTACATATATGTACATATGTACATATAATGTACATATATGTACATATATATTATACATATAATAAGTTATATACATAGCAATACAAATGATCCACATTCCATTGAAAAGGAAAATTATTAACGCTATATACTGTGTTAATCTGTCAGTTGGACATACATGTAGAGGAAATCTCAAGCAGGGATACAATTAATGCACTTGCACAGGATCCAAGTCATTATTTGTCATTACCAGAATACTGGTAATTACTTAACACAGAACAACATCTCTACATTGAAAGGCAGGGAATTCAGCTATGCAACAAAATTGTGGTGTTCCTAATGAAAGAAGTCACTTTGGATTTTCAAGGATTCCACTGAAACAAAGTGGCCTCTGTCCCTACAGAATGAGAGACAGGCTCACAACAGAATTTGAAGACAGTGGTATCGCAGGCTTTGTCTTRTTATGGAGAAGACATGGGCTTATTTCTAGGCCTGGCAGTAGATTGTTATGTATGCCAATTATCATTTACTATGCACAAGAACATGATGATCCACTTTTACCTCCCACCACATATTTCATTGTAAACAAGGAATAGAGACATTCCTTCAGCGTGTTCTACTTTTCACAAACTGCCGCTCATTTCTGACACTATCATTACAGATTATGGTTTTTGTATAGGACAGAATGATTAATCATTTTTGTGAAACCACACAAGCTGATAAATGAAAGGCAGAGGATACTTTGGTATAAAAATCCCAAGTCCAGGTGGGTGCAAGCCTACAAAATAAAACAGCATTGAAGATTCTGAAAGCAGTTAAGGTGTTACCATGGCCAGTTCCAATAATAAAAACAGGCTTTATTTTTATAGGATATACCATAACATATAGAGCAAGAGAGTCTCTTTTTGGTGGTGTTTGCTAGCAAATTCAATGTCAAAATTCGTATTTATTTCACTGGATGAGTCCAAAACAAAGCAGAATGTCTATACTGCATACACTCCTTTGCTGCTGCTTCATTGCTCTCCTCTGAGCTCTGCAAAGCACTCAAGGACACTGACCTGCTTTTCATATCCTCAGATACAGTCAAGCAATTCCTTAACAGTATTTCTATGCCATATGATCTAATCCTGTGTAAAGATTTTAGGTACCTTTGAGCAAGAAATCCTGCACAGCAGAAGTCACATAATCGTATTAGTGCAGCTCTCCACAGGGGCTAAATAGCCTTGTTGAGAAGGACTTTGCTGAGCAGGGCTTCTCAAGTCAAGCTTGGCAGCTCCCTGGTGGTAATTCAGGTATCTGCTTTGTGCTGTGCAGACACCCCTTTGTTTTCCTTTACCTAAGATCTGGATCACCCTCAGCTTTGCTTCTGCTGTTTCTTTCCCTAGCCTGACTGGTTCCATAGTCTTTTATTGCAGATCAAGAAATATACTGCTGATTTATGTATGTGGCTGCTGTCAAGATTACAAAATAATATTAACTCCTTCATTTCAGTGGGAAGAACTGCTGCATAGCTAAAAAATGAAGATGTTGTTTCCAAACTCTAAACAAGCAGGGACTGTGCTTTCTTACTAGCACTTCGCAGAATTTGTGGCCACCCTCATGAGAACTTTAACATAAAGAAATTAAGTAATAAGTGTGCCCATCACTGTTCAAGGGGATGTCTGAGATCTTCCATTGCTAATGGAGCTTTTTTTGCCCCTTTGATCACTGAAGTTTAGCCTGCTGTCAGAGGCAGCATAATTTCTGGTGATTACAGATTTATTATAAAAGTATTGGTGAAATATTCCAGTCTGGTTTCCTGCTTATATGTGCCCTAGATTACACCACATCCTAGAAATATGCTGCTGAGATCAAGCCTGAATTATCTGTGGGGAACAAGAAAGGACAATCCAAAAGAACAGAGTGATCAGTCTTCTATATGCAATAAGCTGCATATAATGATCTTCACTGTCAAAAGTCACAAGACACTTGCTCAGAGGGCCAGGGAGGAGAGAGACCTTTAGCAAGAGTTCACAGGCAGGAAATGAAATGGCAGAAGTGATTTGGTGTATCTGCAGTTGGGTCCCAGAGCGACTAAGCAACATCAGTCTCAGCAGCCTCTGCTAGCTCACTTTCTCTAACAGCAAGGATTCAGGATACCTATCAGACCTTATTCCAACAGCACAGCTGTCAGCTCATCAGGTAACTCAGCCCAAAAAGGAAAATGCATTTGAAGTGCTCAGGAGCTGCTTAGGATTGCCTTTACCATTCTTACGGCAGTATTTTGTACTTCTAAGCCTTATAGGAAATCAGTGAATTATATAAACTATATAGGACTAGCATCCTTCAATGTTTATAGAACATCCTGAATGATTCAGCTGCATTGCTGAGAATCTGACATTGCTCAATTCTAAGAGGCTGCTTAGATTTAAGCAGCTCTAATTTGTTTGAATTGTTGGGAATGATCAGTTTCTTCCTGCAACAGTTTTTGCTAAAAGTTTATGGTGTGAAAAACATTTGAGATGCCACCAGCAAAACAGCTCCTCCAGTTGAAGTGCTTGCCCAGAGCTCATTTCAGAAGGGTGGGAAGTCATTATGTACCAAAAAAATAGGCACCAGGACATTTCTTTTCTCTTTGCTTCCCTGTTCCTTGCTAATGAAGATGGCAGCATCTATTGATGCAGAGATCCCAACAAAGGAGGTTCCTCATAAGGATGTGACTTAGTGAAATGGGGAGTAATGGAAGCATATCGTTTTCTCAGTCCTGTTCCTATAGCCGCTGGTCTTCTGAATCTGAAAACTCTCCGTTGGTCTCTAGTGTAGAAATTAATATAAAAACGAGGGAGCAAGACAGGCGGGTGGGGATTGGAAAACAGCATTTCCTAAAGAACAAAACTAAATACAGCAGAAAAAAAGCTAAATATTCAGAAAGTTTCAGGGACATAGTTTTACTTGTTGAAGAAATTGAATGGCATCCCCATGGATTTTACAAACCTTGTCATAAAGTCAAAGTCATTCTGATTGAATCGATCCACTCCAGAAATGCTGGAGATAAAACACTCCTCAGAACTCAGATACAGAATCAATTTTCTGTGATTTAACTATTCACTATGCATCAAATACATACTACACTACATGCACATACACTGCAATTATCAAATGCATACTCTTAGCCAATAACAAATGTGAGATAAATCAGTTAGAGTAAACCTTGGTGAAAGAGACTTAAGTTAATTCTTTCGAGTCCATATTTAGAACAGGCTAAAAGAATGTATGTAGTTTTACTATTATTCAGTTGTCATGTGGTAACTCATTAAGCCACAGTAACTCAATTGTGTATGAGATCTTTAGTGGCTCATCTAATTATGTAAACATGTTTAAATGCATAATTATCACTTACATGTTGCAACTGCACACTTAACTTCTAAATTAAGTCTTTTTATCTTTCTTAATATCCAAGTGATAGAAAATTATAGCATACTTATGTGAGAGGCTAGATTGTATCTTAATTTTTCTCATATTCTTCCTGTCCAAATACAAATAATTTAAATGAGAATTCTACATTTAAGTAAAGAAATCCTGTCCCTAAATACCCTTGTGATTCTGTACCCAAATTACTTTCTCCTTTCAGCAGTACTGCACAGCCTTCCCGAAGATGGATGCAAGCACAGTGACTGTTTGTTTCAAGGTTGCTATTAAGAAGGAACAAGATCAATCCTGTGGGTCAGCACAGGAGCTAGTGGAGGAATGCAGCACCTGGGTGCAGGGTGTAGTTAGCAATATTTATGCTTACCAGGTTATTCATTCTCTATGGCCTGCAGTGTATATCTATAATTTCCCAAGACAGAGCAGCAATTACACACATCACCCAGTGAGTGCAAACAGAAAGATTTATCAGCACATTAACAAATGTCTTTATGAAGAACAAACAAGTATTTCCCTCAGTGAAATTAAAATTAAATGTCAGTGGCACGGCTGCCAAATGTTCACCTGCGCTCAAATTGGTTTGTACTGAGATCAAAGATCAGATACTTTTTCAACAATTCTAAATCTCCTGAGGGCCAAACTGTGGAAAGGGGACCCAAGGATGGATTGGTGAGTAAGCAGAGAAGAGACTAGAAAAGCAAAAGAAGAAAATAAATGAAGGATTAATGGCATTAACAGAAATCTATTTGTTCTGCAGAAGATTTTAAGATATCAGCACCACTTGTCTGATTATCAATGACAAGTAAGTGCCAATAAGATTCAGCATTGCCACTGTTGTGAATACCAAGGAAATATGCTCAGTTATGTGTGATCTCCAAAAATTCTTTGAAATACTATAGARAACTATGGTTACAGATAAATGCTCACAAAGACTGACACAGTGGCATGGCATTTGATTTAACCCCAGAGTCTAACCACTTTAGAAATGTGAACACCTTCTTTAGCAGCTCTTTCTGCAAGCTTATTGTTATATACATGAAAAACAGGAACAAGTTAAAATTTTCATCCTTCTCAAGCTTATACTGTAACTAGGAAAGAAGAAGTATCTGGTGTTCTTATCAGTCTATATACAATACATTCACAATACTGAACCCTACAGATCCTACATAAAGGGACTGTGTCCCTCCAGTTTCTCTGTGTGAAAGCTTACTAGTAGCTTCTTCTGCTGGAAAATGAATTTTCTTCTAAAACTGCTGTGAAGTGAAATGGTTGTTTCAAATGCAGCAATACACCATGGGTGCAATTTAACTAAAAAAATCCCAGCTCTCTTCATAGACATCTATAAATTTTTGCCCTTTAGACCAGAACTATCATGCATCCCAGTTTGCTAAGCCTTCCTAATTTAATGACACACATTTATTTRGAAATACTGTAGCAGAACAGCTTCAAAAGCATTACTTTGGCATTATTACACCATGAGAAATTATAGTGGTTTGGGGTCTTCTAGCCTAATTAGATTCCATTTTGTTCAGTCATCCTCAAATGAAACTTCTATTTTCAAAGGATTTTGTGAACAGTCTGCTAATGAAAGAGAATTTATAGTATTTATGGGGCAACAGTATAAATGGATTTTAATAGCCAAGTGCCAGCAGGGAACCGTCTAATCTTTATCGAATGCTGATTAGCGACCAAGGATTTCTGGTGAGATAATGAGCCCTGGACTGGCTTCTATCCAGTTTTTGACACTGGCACCAATGTACATCTACTAATTGCTAGAGGAATACATGTAATAAATCTCCACTAATTAGTTGAAGTTCAGTTAACCAAGTTATTGAAGTTTATATCTTTGAAATCCACAAAAACATCAAAAGTCAGATAATCATCACTTAACATACACCTTAGTTTATCCTATGCAAATAAATTAAGAGATGAATTTCCAGAACTGGGTGACTCCTCAAGAAACTTAGCACTGCAATGAGAATGTATTACAGTAATTTCTATCAATCCAGACCTAGGAATTAAAAATGGTCCCATGCCAAACTGAATAAGCCCTGCACATCTAGAGTGATTTCAGGTCCTCGTAACAGGATCTGCCTGTGAACTTAATTACCAGGTCCTGAAACTTCAAATGACCAAACCAAAATCACTGAATTCTGAGAACTTTAACACCTAGATCCATTTTTTCTATCTTCATGAAGAAGGCCACCACACTGAAACTTGAGAGCTTAAGTTAGACACTCACTTGCACAGCCAAGCACAGAATTTTATGCATTTCTAGAACCAAGACCCCAAATTTTTTAAGCTTTTGTATTTGAATGGAATTTTGTCTCCATTCAGCAATCCCCAAAACATCATTTCCGTAAGTGGTAATACACATTTAAAAATTCCTGACTACTTATGTAATTGCAAAAAATTTCACTACAAACCTCAAGGTCTGTAAAAATGGGAGTGACACTGAGTAAAATGCAAAAAAGCCTCCAAAACCTAACAAACCAAAACCACCCCAAATACTGCTTTCCTTCTCCTGGTGCATGAGGAACAAAATGATTCCACAAGCATCACACTCAGGATGAGTGCAGCAGAGCGGAGTTCTGGTTCCCCTCTGTCTCCCATCAGAAGCTCCTACAACTCCAAAAGTATCCACAAACCTTAATTCACAATATCTATCAGTGCATGTTCTTGTCACAGCATTAGAATCTAGAATCCCTCAGCAGTTACATACCTGAATGATAAAGCTCAACAATGCAGTGAAGAAAGTTTATCCCCCTTTTCCCATTGTGCCATAAACCTTAAATATCCTCTTAAGTGAGCAAGAGGGATACTGTCACTAATTAGAATCTGTTAAACAAATGAGCATAAAAAAGCCAATAATTTCTGGATGCCAATGGATAGGCATGACTGATAAAAGAAAGAATAAGGYTGTTGTCAAAGAGTTCTGTACAGCATTATAAGTAATATAGATTGAGGGGAATTTCAAAACAGTTATTTGACTAAATGAAATTTGAAATTAAAAAAGGAAATAATGCATGTTCCATCCAGCTAAAAAATGCACTTCCAAAATACATGTAATTGCTATTTTGGCTTGGAAAGGGGAAGCTGCAGAGATAATAAACTTACATAACATTTCAAAACTATTGTATTAATATCATAAATATATACACCTTTAATGGGTGGCTAGTGATTGTAATTACATCTCAATGGGTGAGAGAAACAATTACTTCAGAATCAACAGTACAAATCCCCAAAGCTGAAATGATGCATCTGAGAAATCTCTTGCCATTACTCTCTTCTAGATAAGAAATTCAGGCTGTTTTGACCCAATTCAAGATTGCAAAAAAACTGAGTCTGTATAAAATGACTGTCCTGAGCAGGGAGACAGAAAGGAAACACACAAGATACAAGAGAACAGTGACATTATCATGAGATTACCAATGGCATGAACTGACAGCACTTTAATTACTCTGTAAGAATTGCCCATATGGAAGTTTTCGGTTTGTTAGTTGCAAAGTACTTTGAAGAAGAATAAATTGCACTAAATTCACTATGGAATGGTGATAGATAAGCACACACATATGGAAAACTATAGGAGGTTTGCTAATGCCCTGCAGGTTTTTCTTATTTGTCTTCCCTTTTGCTTATCTACCACTAATCCAGAAATAGAGAGGTGAAAAACCGACTGATTAACATTTATGCAGGAGATGGGTAAAGAATTTCATGCTTATTAGCATACAAATCAATATCACAGTTTTCTGGAAAATTTTCACTAAAACCCTTTTGGAGCTTCAAAAGCTCTGCAGAATCTGTATTGATGGCATGATCTTCTATGGGCATCTTCTATAAAGAATCTTTCAAGCTCTGTCTCCTTGAAGTACTACATCAAAAAAAAAAAAAAAAAAAGAAAAAAAAAGGAAAAAAAGAAAAAAAAGAAAAAAAAAAAAAAAAAAGAAAAATTAAAAAAAACTACAAAAAAAAAAAAAAAAAAAAAATTAGAATTAGTATTCACCTGTATCCAAAAAAAGAAATGAAATTTTATTGCAGTGATGACCTTCTGCATAGCTCAGAAAATAAACTTTGCTTATGTATCTATGTATTGTAGCCTGCAGCTAACCTAATTTTTCTAATTAATTTCCCATAAAGACTACAGTGACTAGCAGGTGGTTCTTCACCTTCTTCCAGCTGCARGATAATGCATACCAGGAGATCTATGTGAGCTATGCTGCTATTCTGGACACCACAGAAGGACTGAACATCAGGGATATCTGTGCTCTCCTAACTCTGTAATGAATGGCGTTTTTCTTGTTGTGTTCTCAGGAGAAAGGTGTATTTGTTAGTGATTGTAGCCTCTTGCCTCTGGGGTTTCTCCTAATTGGAGCTTTTTAAAAGTACAGTAGTTACCATCATTGCATGTAAGGACTGTGGGGCAGGAAAACCTTCGAGAAAGGAAGATTTTTATCCTTTTTATTTTCGGTAGCCCTATGTCTCATTAAGAAAAAAAAAAACCCACAACACAAACAGAGTTTTGTACAAACATAGGTAATGTGTTGCTTTGCACCAAGCAGATGAATCAGTGTAATATACTACTTGCCAGTTCCTCTGCAGAGTGCTGCTTTGGGACTCTTGAAGTTGGATAGAATGAGTCAACTATTATGGCCAGAGATAATTATTTCCTTGGATTACATTGGCCCTGCTCTCTTAAATGCAGATCCCCTGAAACATTTCTCATGGTTGGAGGGTTCAGACAAAATCCACACTAGTTCTTTCCTCTTTATAATTGAGAATTAGACTTCAAGTGGGCATGAATATTCATCGCTAACACAGGACATCTTCTGAAAAATCTTTTAATTTATCAAGCAGCATAGGGATATAACTGGAGACAGTAGGTGGCAAAAAGTTCATAGCAATGGGTAGCTTCACGGGGTTTCTGCGTTTTTTTGAACTTTTATGACCAGTGAGAAACACCTCTGGTGTAGAAGGATATGCATATAAGACACTGTTTCATAGACTTTTGTCTTTTTACAAAAGCAAAAAGCCAGAATGTGTCTTGAGTGTGTGAAGAACTTGGATGTCCCCATTACTGAATACCATTCCTATTTATACCCTGTTGGATATTTGCTTAACAAGTCAGAGCTGGCAGGTTGAAAAGCTACTGTAATATAGCTAGTGTGTGTTCAGAAAGTAATGTCAGGGATGTAAAATAAGACTATCAAAGTATTAATTTAAAGGACTTGCAGAATAAAATGAATTTCATTCTGTGTAACAATGTTTAAAGGCTATATTATGAATYTGTAGTGGATCTAAGGGCACAGGAAAAAATATAAACCCTTTACACTTCTAAGAATGCTTTTCTAATTTAGGTCCAGGATTTCAGTCAGAAATAAGAATTCTCACCCCTTCAGTCTGTCCCATTCCATCTGTATCTGGGATTTCATTTAAATCCTTTTTAAAACAGAACCTTTCTCTACAGTTTTGATTTAGATTCATTTTCCCATAGAACCTTTGCAAACCGCTTCCTCTTAAGCGTAGTGCTGAGATCTAAGGGGCCTTGTTTCCTCCAGAAAGTCAAATTACAGGCATCTGAAACAAATGGAGAGACTACAGAAGAGCGTTCTTTTTTGGATACAACTTTCTCAGTTTATTTTCCATAAATGAGCTCTTGAATAAATTAAGAGGTTGTCTCTGACTTCTCAGAAGATGTAAAAAAAAAAAAACAAAACAAAAAAGCAGTGAGAAAAGAACATATGATTATATGATAAAATGAGTAAGAGCTACCAAAGGCAATTGTTTAGTAAAATAATCCCAGTGTGGAAAGCTCAAGACAGATGAAAAGTATATACCACACTAGAGTGATCTCTGCATGCAAAGTGATGTAAGGAAAGTAGACCCCAGTCATTCAATCACTGCAGTCTTATTTTTGTTCGGCTTTGCTTAATAAAAAAGTTCATTATATTTCTAAATTGCATGATGAGCAGCCTCATTACAGGTATGTCTATTTGACCTACAATGAAATATACCTTTTGGCACCCAACTTGGGCATCAGAAGTTGTTGGTCACAAGCCGTAGCCTGAGTATGCTTTATTCTGAAAGCAAGTGACAGCTGTTGCTCATTTGAATCACACTTTTGGTATATTCCTTTACAGGTAATCAAGACAATTTGGAACATACATGATAAGAATGTTTTTCATCAGCAGTGCGTGCTACTAAGGTAGGAAAATGTTGGCAATATACTGGAGAAATGTTGCAGAATCATCTCAAGATTAATTTCTAAGTAGCGGACCTTTCTAGAGTAGCTATGACCTATGGGTATAACTAGATCTACTGTATTTTCAAGACCAGCATTTCTAGACATTTGCTATTGGCTTTGTATTCTTCCAAAGCAGGTGGAGAATGCAAAACTGAAAAAAAAAGAGGAAAAAAACCTGTACATGTTGAACATCAGTTCTGCTGTAATCATATAAGATCATAAAACCTCCCTGAGAAATTTAGAATGCTTGTATCGCACACCTTTTCTTGCTAATAGKATTTGGATACTGCTGGAGATTATATTTTAGATTAGATATACCTCCAGTTTCATCCAGCCTGGAAATTCCTATTGCCTTAAGAGATTAGGAGGACTTCAGCGGGTCAAGGAGAAAACAACAAAGGGAAACTTGGGACACATAAAATGTTAAGGAAATTACTGGAAGAGGTGGAGTTATACAATTGTGGGTTTTGCTAGGTTCATAATTTTGCATTCATATTTTATTACTTTTAAAAAATATATCTTTGCCATATACTGCACAAGGAAGGCACAATCTTAAATTACTATTTCTGGCCCATTTTGTCTTTAAAGGACTGGATTGTTGTTTCTGACTTTTTTGGGATGTCAACATATCCAACTGTTGTTCAGTCTTTCAGCAACCTCCAGTAACAGAAATGACATTAAAATCTCATAAACGTTCTTTTAATATATTTTCCTGTTTTTACTGAATCTTTTTCATCAAAATGGAGAGACTGTCAGAACAATGGAAGTCTGCTGCATTTTCTGTTACTACTAGAATCAGTTGTATAACTGTATGTTATCTCATGACTATATAATCACTGATATTTCCCTGCTCCTGTGGCATATTATTAAGACAAGTGCAGAAAAATAGCATCAACAACATTCCATTTCCTTGGCACACTGAAAAATACCAAACAGAAATGGAACAAAATGAACATAGACTACTAAGGCTTGGCTATCATATCACTGAGTTCTCATCATCCTCTAGTGACTATATAGACTTATCTCCTGCCATATGTTCTACCTGCTATGGCTAGCTGGATAAATATTTTTTCAAAGCAGAACAAAAATTTACTGTGTGTTGCACAGCCTTTAGGCTGCACTTAATAATTTCCAGGTCTTCCTATCATATTCTTTCACAGGAAAAATATATTTCAAGAAGGGCAAGATAAGGTAAGAAAGATTTACCAAAATACTCAAAAATAACAGTTTTGAACATTTTATGACTACTTCCTGAATGTTCACTTTCACTATTAGGTATCTTCCACATTCATTGGAAAATTAGTTTTTAAGAAATCAAACTGTTTTGAAGCTTGTTTATATTATGGAAGGAGCACTTGGTGGGGAGGAGGGTGAAGACATATCCTTACTCTTCAAAAAGAGCAAATTTGTGCCTTGCTCACATCGGAATATGCCTGCCACAAAGTATCACATTCAAAGATTATTATAGTTGATATAATTAAAAAGCTGTCATTTAAAGAATGGTGTCTCTCTCTTATCCACAAGACTTACCCAAAATCAGATCTCTTAATTCACCCTCTAGTTCAAATTTTTACGTTCAACTAGTTTCATTTTAATCTTACCATATCATTAAAACATAAAACTCTTCACATAAAGAAATGAAATCTGGTCCTCCTTGCAGATGTCTTCGTATTATTTGTATACAGCAGAGATGTAACTTGGTAGGTGACTTTAATGTTTTTTCTGTGTACATGTAATATTTGGCATACTCTATCCCCTTGGCTTGCTTAAGCTACCAAGGAGATCTGGGCAAAAGCCGTTATGATTACTCAAGGCCAAAACTCAAATGTCAAGATAAGCTTCTTAAAATATGAATGCTTACTAGACAGCTCCATTTCTGTCTTCTCATTCTTCCAAACTTTCTCTGCCTTTAAAAATGATTTTGATATTTTTGAAAGCATGGGGTTACATTAATTTACTGTAATTGAACACAGAAATAGAATATTGATTTGCACAGACTAATTGGACACCACCCATCCATTTACATGAATAAATGTCAAACAGGCACATAAAATTACAGCAACTATGCTTGAATATTGGGCACTTAATTCCATTCAGCCAGGCTTCTGAAGTGATGGAAACCAAGGCTTTGGATTGTCAATTTAAGTTTTTCCAAAAAAATTTTTGCCTTGCTTTATTACCATTGACAAACCATTTTTGCTTTGTTTATAATGTTCACTGAGTAATACAAAGGCCTGATACATATTATACTTGAGATAGGTAAGTTACATGATAAATGGAGTTCATTTTTCTTATGTTGTTAATTTAAAGACTAGTAATGTATTGCTATTTCAAATAAGCTGCTGTGTTCTCTGAGTCTTTGACCATATATCCTTTGTACAGAGGTTATTTATTATTTCTATTGTACCACTGGTGTACATAGCTTCTTACAATTACTGATTACATGACAGGAGAAAGATTTCAGTCAATCATGGCCAAGAAGAAAAACGTTATTTTCCCACCTCTGCTGATAGCTTTATGAGCATCGGGCTAAATTCATTCCTAGGTAACATCATTGATTCCAATGGCACTACAACAGCAATGCATCATGTGCTCACATTCCATTTATTTATCTGCCTTTTCACAGTTAGCCGCCACAGCTTATCTCTTCTATGCCCTGAAGATGGACAGTCAAATTTTTAGGGTGCCTTATTTAAGGAATGGAAGACCTCAGTTCATTTCACTTTGTACTGAATTACCTCAGTCAACCCTTTCAGAACTCAGCCTCAATATCAATAGGCTAAAAGGCACCTCTTCTACTCTGCATCCACTGCCTATATTTTAATTATTTCCACTAGATGAAACAGCCTCAAAAGGATGCCCTTACTCCCAGAATATCCAAAAGCCTGCTAGCAGGGCAGTCTCCTGCCATATGGGAGATCTGGATTCAAGGCCCTGCTACAAATCAGGTTGAGTCTCTCACATCGTAGAAGAATGAATGCTTTACAGTAGGCTCTTGGGTTTGATGAGGTGTACATTCACCAAATATTATACTCAGCTGCTTTCTCTGAAAAGCTCTAAGACAAAGCCCTGAAACAGCTATCAGATTGACTAACAGATGGAAAAGAAACACTCTTTTAAAAATCCCATGGGGATTATTTGTGAATTATTTCTTTAGGAAGGTTGGCAGTTTCAGCAGTTACAAGATAACATGCTTCCTTACTTGCATCTAAGCTCCAAGAGGTTTTTGCTGCAGAGAAGCATGTGTTTTCGGATCCCAGCAGTGCTTCAGTGTTTTCCCCAGACCTGAAAGTGACAGCCAGATGCTTTCACAGAAATCCAGAGACTTCACTGAAGTATAAGAGCAACAGTATTTGTAGATTGGAGTCATGGCTTTATTTTAACAACTTACTACAAAGGCTCTTAGTTTCCCATCCTCAAATAACAAGCAATCTCCAGAAATTATTAAATAACAAAGATATTTAGGAGACAAGATCTGCTGTTTCTTTGGTCTGGTCAGAAGAGCAAAGGTCCCTTCCTTTTATTAAGTCTAATACCTGTTAATTTGTAGTGATTTCAGGTTAATTGCTACTTATATTTGGAATTTCTTACCTACTAAATTTGACTTGTTGATGAACTGCTTATGGCAAGCTTAGAAATCTGGATCTGGGTCAGTGAGAGCAAAAGTTGCTGCTCTTAATAGCAGCTTTTAGAATACAGAGCATTAAATCTAGTTCAGTTAGGGTTTTCCTTCTAAAGGTATGCTGTCCATCCAGCTCTTTCAGCAAGAGACATCCAGCATCTTTTCTTGAACAGCAAAGTACATCAGTTATCTTTCTTACTTTATTTGATTAATGTAAATTATTTGCCTGCAGCAATCAGACTCTGTTTGCCAGGATAGTCGTTATACAGTGACAGAGATTAGTGAGGTACTTAATCAAAAACAGCAGTGATTGATACTCCATCAGTTTTGGTCTTTAATCAGTGAAGCTTTCATCCAATCATCAGCCATTTAAAAAGTCTCATTTATCTGATTACTTTTGGAGTATTGGACTTAAAAAAGAAACATATAAAGGCAAGCTATAGCCTTCCTGTGACATTATCCAGATATATGACTGCTTTTTCAACTTCCTGTAGCAGGGAAAAAATAACCCATATCAACAATTATTTATACAGGATGGTTTGCTCAGATGGTTGGGACAAGGATAGGGAATTTTTCAGTTCAGCTATAGAGCACTAGTGGAATTGAGCCTCAGGTCCATAATGACCAAAACGCATTTTCATTTTATAGCTCTTTGGAGGCCTACTGTAAATGAGTTGGTGGTCTCAGTCCAGTTCCTAAAAAACAGAAAGTTGCCAATAAATTTGTCACTTTCCATTTCTTCTCATAATGGCTAACCTAGATTACAGGATGGAGAAACCAAATGAAATAACTGAAATTTCTTTCAGAAGGTATATATAATTTAATATGTGACACAGCGTGAGTGAGCCAGCTCCTGGATATAACTTCCTCCCAACTTTCTCTGCACATTAGCAACATGTCTAATCACTACAAAATGGAAGATGTGTTTCATAGTGTGTACCATGAAACTACACAAATCCCAAGTAATTCTTCAAGAGCTTTAAGAATCTCCCAGCTTTGATGAATTATGGTATAAACAAAACCTAAATTGGACTGACAGGTAGTGTAGCATTATTAAGGAGAAAGAACTTAATGCTCAATTTTGATGCATAGAGAGGTGCAAAAACAGCTGGTGATAATTATGCAGTTGAGGTAGATCCCTTAATAGGTAGAAAGGTAAATAAAATCAAAATAACGAAGCTGTGAGATTCCACTTCCTCCCAATTGTCACATTGGAATGGAGTGGAAAGACAAAAACCATCAGTTAAATAGCTGCAAGTGTAAAAGGTACTAAAAAGACAGGATATAGGCTGACCAAACTCAATCACAGAATTAGGAAAAATATTCTTTTTTCACATTCTCAGAATTGTGCATTTTTAAAAACGCATGTCAATATGTGAAATTAGCACAATGGTACATGTACTCATGGCATCTCCAAACAATATTGATACRTATGAGCATATGTACTTTTCACAAGTGGAAACACATGGATGGTTCTGAGCCTTTAGCCAGAATAACTGATTCCTAAAAAATATACCCTTTTATGCATATGATTGGTGTAATTGCATAATAGTAAATGAATTTACACAGGTGGAAAAATCAGAGTATTCTGGAAAGCCTGGACATTCATATTAATTATCAATCAAATCTCACTAAATTAGGAGCATTGGAAGAATTCCTCAAAGCAGCTGCTTCAGCTATATACCCAGATCCAGCAATAATTTGGCTGAGAGAACCTAGTCTATTAAATATGTACCATGCTCTTTCTTACTCTTGGCTCTGTGTTAATGTAGAAGAGATGCATGGGTAAGAAAGCTTGGTGCTTGAAAAAGGGAAAAAGAATGTATGTGTGGCAGATAAATCTGGTGGTTTGGAGATGATAATGTTGAATATTGATATTCTACAAATTATGGAATTTATTCACACCAGTTATATTTCCACTGCTGGGATAGAAAAGGTGCTTATGTTTAGAAAGGAAAGCATGATTTTTCTATCACTACAATCCTTCAAAACAATTAATATAAATTGCTTTGAAAAAAACCCACAGTTTTTATTATACTTTTAAGTTCAAAAGGGGTATACTGACTGTATATATTCCTGACATCTGGAATTAAAACCAAGCATGGTGACAAGAGCAGATGTAGCAAATTGCAATGGGACAGTAAACCTACACAGTACTACTATGTTGGGTTGAATTTTAACCAAGATAATAAAAACGAGTAGTGACTGAACATTATTTTGTCCTAGATTTACGAAGCAAAATTGACAGAACTCAAGTCTACTTCCCAAACATGAGATCTCTGATTTACTGAACACCAGAGCAAACCAGGAGAAACACCAATGAAGCTGGCAGCACAGTTATGCTATAACAAAACTGGAAATCAGAATACTTCAGGACTTGATTGTCAGGAGTAAAATGCTGAAGTCAATAGTTAGACTGTTTCACACAAACTACGGATCTATCCCAAATCTTACTTATCCAAATGAAGACAAACTCCCTACTTCGTAATGGTAGGTGGCAGAAGACTATAAAGCCTTTCTGTTTCTCTGCCTTCCCCAAATATGCTGGGGGACTTGAGACAATTTTGTAGGCAGTACATAAGGAGTTTACAGTTGCCAGCCATCTCTTCCCAGGTAAACCTCTTATTTCCTGTGTTGTCAGACTAGCCCAAGCACAGTATCCTGTAAAGAACTGTATCTCCTTCAACAGACTCATTTAGTAACCTACTAATGGTCTGCGCTATTACTCATCAATGCCTCATTTTCTTGCCAAGGCTCAAATGAGAGACACAAAGCAACAGAGACTCAAAATGAAACACACAGAATTATTATGTATATAGGAAACTAAAGAGCAGGGGACACACCCTTCTTTCATGTAAAGAAATCCTTTGTACAATCTCAGTCTTAGGATTTCTTTCTCAGATTTCTTAACAATACCTACCAGTTGTAGAGAACTTTTCATCAGTAGACCTTAAATTGCTTTACAAGGGAGGTCAGTGCCATTACAGTACTGGTCAAAGCCAAGTCTCAGGGGAACATGCCAATTTCAACAGGCTTCTGGTTCAGAATCATTTAACGTTGGAACACTGCATTTGATGTTTTCATTTCAAAGAAACTCTCCTTGCTGTTCCCCCCCCCACTCCCATTATAAACTTTCTATATTTTCCCCTTTCTCCTTGACATAAGAGGAGTTAGTACCCTCTTGTTAATCACCCTGGGTAAATGAACTCCACAAGTTGATTTACCTTGAATAGGCTGTCCCTAAATTTTAATGGTCTAATCGTGCTCCCTAGTATGTTAAGTTACCCACCTTCCTCAGGCTATTCTGAGTACAGCCTGAGGTATCCGAAAAACCAACAATGTTTATGTCAACAACATTGAATTTTCAGATTCCTAGA
Organism: Phoebastria nigripes; assembly: GCA_035582835.1. NCBI lineage: Eukaryota > Metazoa > Chordata > Aves > Procellariiformes > Diomedeidae > Phoebastria > Phoebastria nigripes. The sequence continues at coordinate 366,403 of JAYKAV010003118.1, forward strand.
TCATAGAAAATCTTCCTCCCCGTTTCCTCACATGTTATTTACATTGCAAAAACATCCCAAAGATCACAATGTAACAGCCCTTAACATCTTACTTTTTACTTCATTGCACAGATGATTTAGCTAAAGAATTTTCTACTTTATGGTATAGTTTATCATCATTATTTCTTATACTATTCTTAAAGGATTGTTTATCATTTTGTTGCTACATATGGATATAAACAGAAAAAACATACAGAGACACATTCTCCAGTATTCCAATATATGACACTCCACACTTGAAGAAAACTAAAATTTGTACAAGCTGCTTGACCCAGTAAAAGAACACTTAGCTGTCATCAGGAGATGTTGTAATACGCATGGTTAAAAATAGGGTTAGCAAATTTTCCCGTCAGCCATCCAAATACACTAGCATTTATTATTATTGGCACAAAAATTAGGGTTACTTTCTTTATGACTCTCATTTACATTTATGTAGTTTCAGCAGAATTATTCTGAAAGAGTAAAAGATTCATAACATTCAAACAACTGGTTGCTAACATATAGACTGGATGAATCATCTGCATTGGGGCCTGCTCTCAGCTGAACTGCTACAGCTTTATAAATAGTAGCAATAACCATAACAAAATAAATCCACTTCAGCAAACAATGTAACTGTAGGCTCAGATTCCTTTTTACTGAGAAACTATACAACTGTACTGTATCCTTAAAGTTTGCTTTAATACTGGTGGTGAAACTTCCACTGGTTTCCAAAATTAGGTTAGTTTTGGCTGTTTTTGAAAATCCCGCTCTTATACATACCCTCAAATACAGTTTTATTAGAGACTTAAGCATGTGCTGAAGTATCTTGCTAAATGAACAAGATTATATGACAGGATTGCATACAACAACAGGGCATTGAATCCTGTGGGTCCCTGACAGTCTTATGTTTATATTAATTGAGGGCATCACAGCTAAATAAATCCTATCAGCTTGCTTGTAAGTTGAGATACTGACTCCAGCTTGTCTTGCTGTAGATGGAATGTTCTTAATTTTGAAAAGAGGGAACAAAAGACAGTCAGAGGGTTCTGATGTCAAAAAATGGCATCATTTCATTTCACATTTGTTTTCTTTCTAATGCCACCACGTGCCCATAGGCAACATGTTAAACATCTTTGCAAATGGCCACACGCTATGTATGTCTGCTTCAGTGATATTTTCTTCTTCAGCCAAGGGTGACATAAATAACTGCATTGCTAACCCTAAAGAAAGACATGTTTACAAATTTCAGATAAGAGTATCACTGGACAGAGAAACTCAGTGATTCTAGCACTGGATGTACAAATGAGATAGTACTGGATCTCATTAACCCTCTCTGCTAAAACAGTGGAAGAAATTTAACCTGGTATGAAGAGTGTAGGTTTCACTGAGTTTATGGAATTTTACTGAATGAAATTAGGTTTGCACTAACTATGGAATTTACAGGTACTTGCTCAAAAATTAGAATAAGATGGGGATTTTTTTTTTTTTAAAGCAATTATGTCTGCAAATTTGTTTCATGACATGTAATTTGAAAGGCATTTCAAAGGAAATAAAGGCATATTAATCCGTGCTTTCTGAGATTTATTCTTCATTACATTCTGTTGAATTGTTACCCAACGACTAAATAAAATGTACAGGTTTTATACAATATGCAATTCTGCAAAGGAAGCCAACTTAGATCATGATCTCCTCCCTATCTCCTCTTGATTCAGAAGCTATCTTCCAGTCTTTATACCTTATTTTAAAAGGACTAATCCCGGCCTATTTTACTAGATATGAAATGTGTAGGTCTCAAAGGCAGAGTAAATTTTCTGGAATTTCTGAGAAGAGGATAGATTTTAATCAAATGGCACATCCCTCAGGATATGATCACAAGTGTTCTTTTAAGTGGAAGAAATAAAATATAACATCCGCTAAGCTTCCTGTGACTGGTTTTCTAACTCGGGTCTGGTAGAAAAGAAATGAAAAAATACTAAATGGTTTTCTAACATGGGTCTGGTAGAAAAGAAATGAAAAAATACTAAATTAACGCACACAACCCACGAGTTCAAATGCCAGCAACTCATGGCCATCATGGACAATGCAGTATTAAATTATGCTCTCCTAAAAGGGGCTATTGTGCTTAACACCCTAATGGGTTCCTAATAAAAGAAAGGGGAAAGACTTTTTCATGGTTCCATATGAATGTACAGTATGTTAGTAATTCAGTAAATTATTGATTTTTCCATTCACAAATATATGATATTTTTTTGATTTGAGGTTGCTCAATCCTGAAAAAATAGCAATACAAGTCTTCCAGAAATATCTCCTGAATCTCAGTAGAGATTTTCAGTGCTAACAAAGGATTTTCACTGTGGCTTAAAGAAAAAAAAAAGGCACAAACTACAATCTCTGGCCATCACAAAATATTGCTGTATGTTACTACCACTATAAAGTATTAACTTCACTGGGGAAATAATGTAAGTTGCTGCACAGCTGGAACTTTAGTTTTATTGATTGTTCCTCTAGATGCATTTTAAATGCAAAGGAGATTTTATTTCAGTCTAAAACTTACTGTGGAAAAAATCTCAACATAACGTATTGGGAACTTCAAAATATGTGCATAAAAGAATGATCTTTCATGGGTTCACAGTTATTGTCATGCATATATTTTTTTAATTTAGTCTTTATAAATAGATACATACCAGAATTCAAAATGTGGCCATTATACAAAGAAGACATTTCAGCTTGATTTCAAAGGAAGTTTGCTCAGGGCAGAAGTATGCTAATACAAATACAGAGTCAGAGATGAAGGCTGTTCATTGTGGAGACCAAGAGCAGGTATCTACCAGGCCTTAGAGAGATGGACTAGTAGACTTAAAACACATTTCTTAAAAAAACTTATTCTAAAGGTATGCTTTTTTAAAAAAATCCAATCACTTCAGAGGGAAAAATGATGCAGCACTCAATAAGTACAGCAGCTATTTAGAAGAATATTTTCAAATATGTACAAAAGAGTAACAAGATCATATTTCCATAGCTAGCTTCAAAACTGGCAGCCATATGTTTGACTGAGAGCACAGCGAGGTACACAGTTCCTTAGAACTAAAGAAAAAGCTCTAAAGGTGTTTGATATAACTTAGGAAGGATCTTCCAGGTGCAGGAACTTAAGATGCCGCACCTGTATCTCTGAAGGATCCATCCATAAGACCAAAATATGCTTGAGCTTGGACATCTTGAAGGCAGAGTGCATATCACTGAAAAATTCTATGTACAGATATAATTTAGGAAAGATCACTGGTGAACTGCTGTAATTTTTGTATGTTCCTACCATGTGGCAGTCCAAAACTGTGCTGAAACAAAAGCTACTTTAGCCTCCCTAGGTTGCTACTTCTGTGCTGCACTGTAAATACTTAACCATTTGATATATCAAGGTATGTAGAAAGGCAAGGAAAGCACAAAGCTTGTTTGCTAAGGTTCCACCACTCTACACCATTGTTTGTGAATTTAAAACTGGAACACACAATTTTGTATACCAGAAAAATCTGCCTATTAATGCTGATCTCAACCAGAACTGCCACATGTCTCATGAATGGAAAAGCATGTTCTTCTGCTAACAACCTGCCTACAGCTTTTGCTAATTCTGAATACTTTCCTCACAGTAAGTCACTTGTGCTGTTATTGTGGAAGAGTTAAGACATGATACCTCTTTTACTAAAGCCACTGAATGGCCATAGGATCATAGGATAATTCAGGTTGGAAAAGACTTCATTTAGTTCAACCTCTTTCTCCTAGCTGAGCCAGCTATGAGGTCAGAACCTTAGGGCTTTATCCCATCTTTGGTGCTTGACTTCAATGAAGCAGGTTCAAAAATTAAAGATAAATGGGGAGATGGAAAGTATTCTCAAAAGAAATATTGATTTTGTAGCAATCTCAAAGCAGAGGACTCTGGATTTAACTATATTATGACTGGCAATGGCTTTGTGAGTGCAACATCTGTAGATGTGGTCGGATCATGTTTGTTGAATAGCCTGAGTATTAAAGATAAGAAATAGAGGAAAATACTCATTTGTCAAGTGAGTTCCTAGGTTTAGCTATGAGGTCTGTGAAGCAACTAGATAAGATCTCTGTTCATTTAACAATCTGAGAAGGACACTCTAAGCTGTCACTATTGTTCAATTGAACAGAGACTTCTTAGCTGAGATTTTGAGAAGTGATTATAAGAGCAAGAGAATCTGAAATATGTGACTGGATTGATTAAAAGCAGAAGCCAGATATGTATATATAGTCACATTGACAGAATTTTGATTGGCTAGTGACAATCGTCTTCTACGTCAAAAATTATGAAGAAGTTAGGCAAAATAAGTGATGACCTATGATCACAAGAGATAGACTACGGCATACCCAGTGATGGAAGCCGGACTTTTCTCTGGAGTTCTCACTTTTATATCACAGCTGACATCTAGAAATAAATATCCTAGGGAGATGGAACCAAAGACCACTCTTGGAGATGAATAGAATCATAGAATCATAGAATCATTAAGGTTGGAAAAGACCTCTAAGATCATCAAGTCCAACCATCAACCCAACACCACCATGCCCCACTAAACCATG
>JAYKAV010003118.1:373548-487477 GCA_035582835.1 Phoebastria nigripes
CTTCCAGCTCCTCCTGTTTGCCGCCCATGCTGCGTGCATTGGTGTAGATGCACTTGAGCTGGGCTATCGCTTTTGCCCCCAACAGTGGCGTGCCACCCCTAGGCTCATCTCTCGTGAGCCTGGTTTTATCCCCTTCACCCTGCGAACCTAATTTAAAGCCCTCTCGATGAGCCCTGCCAGCTCATGAGCCAGAATCCTTTTCCCCCTGCGAGACAGCTGACCTCCATCTGTCGCCAGCAGGCCCGGTGCTGCGTAAACCTCCCTGTGGTCAAAAAAGCCAAAATTCTGCCGGTGGCACCAGCCCCTGAGCCACGTGTTGATCAGGCGTGTTTTACTGTCCCTGTCAGTATTCCTCCCGCTCTGGGGTTAAAAAAATGAACACTGAATTCATAAAGAAACCAGACAAAAGTTTGGAGGAAACAATGGCTAGATTGAGAGGTAGTAATAATGAACTATAATCAAAGAATAAAAGCACTACAGAATTTCAGGATACCGGTGACATTAAAGGTCCTTAAAGACCAATACAACTGGTGTGAATAGTTTCAAATCTAAGGCATGCAAACAGTCCAAATGAACCATGACATTTGTTTCATACACACTGCAGAAGAAGAAGAATCTCCATGCTGAGATGATTAACTTAAAATCTCATAAAGTTGAACAACAAACTGCTACAAACAGGAATATTTTGACTGTCTGGACACAACCCAAAACTGCCAGGGTCAAATTCTTATATTTAGCAGCAGTCTATGATGAGAACAGATTGAATGTTAACATAAATTTCCTTTATATTGCCAGCCCCCTGTAAAAGGGAGTTAGTGTAAATGAGAATCCTATACTTTAAATCAAAGGAAAAATGGACTAAGCAAAATAACTTCAGTCACATCTCAGTGAAATGTATCTAAGCACACTAATTGGAGAGTCCATTTTGAAAATTAACACTCAGTTAGAGAAAAGTCAGGACTATAGGAAAAGCACTGCAAGTGTCACAAAGCAATTTTCCCTAAAAAAGTCAATTTTACAATTATGTGGGAAATAATTAAATTAAACACAGCAAGAAAAGTGGGGGAAAAAATTGAGTGAGAGCCCTAGGCTTATATAATAAGCCCTAGGCTCGTATATTCCACAACCAACAATAAATACACTAACATTAAAAAAGGGTCAACATTTATGAACAACCATTTGCAAAGACTAGCCAAGCTTATGAAAGAGGCTTTGGGGAGGAATAAAATATTCAACAGCAAGAAGTCTGAAAGGACAACAAAATGAAAATGAAGACATACTCATGATAAGAAAGGCTAAGGTAGAAATTAAAAGATAATTACACACTGTTTAGAAAACTACTAGGATATTTTCCTAGCATATAAAGAATGAGATGTCAGTAAAAGAGAAAACTGATTCTTAAGAGACAGTCTGAGTAATTTATTGAGAGTACAGGATGATTCTGCTAAAATAATTACTTAATCATTTTTATCTACACTTGCAAAAAATTATTTGCTGAAAACTGCCAAAAAGATATTTCTCCCAAGAAACAAAACTGAATTATAAAGGAGATTATCAAGACAGACAGCTCCCAATACTCACATTTGGCTGTAATGCATACAGCAAAAAGCTTCATGTGCCAAGCAGAGGTGTACTTTGTCCTTTGCTGCTGGGAACAGATTATAGCCCCCTCCATGTAAAATAGCATGGCGTCTGGGCAACAATATTTATAACAGCCTCCAGGAGAAGTTAAGAAGTCATTATGACAACAGAGTGTAAGAGTGCAGTATGTTCTATTTGTATCTCTTCCCTCTTTCTACTTCCTTGACAGATAAAATTAATGCAAATGATTCCATATCAGTCCTTCTCATCTCATTTGCTATTTCTGCATGCCAGTGGAATTCCCAACTGGCCAGGAGAAGAAAGTTAGGCAGCTTCATCAGATTCTAGTTGCCAGTTTGTGAAATTATTAAAATTGTGTGTCCAAGTCCTAATTCTAAAGAAAGTTGCAGGAGCAGGAGGTATTGATTTTCAAGTGTTCACATATTAATCTTCTTTCTTTGAGGGAGAGAAAGCACCAGTGTGGAGAAATAAAAATACATCTTTGCTGATAGCATACTGGTTGTACCTCTGTTTCTAGAGCCATCCAGCCAAGACAATGGAAATTTCCAGGGCTGAATGGCATTCCAGGTGTAATGAAATAATCACATCCATATCACAAAATATCTTCCCATTTTGGTGTAAGTTTGTCATATAGCCAAGTAAGTTATACAGGTAGAAATGCTGACATAATTTGCCACCCATTTTTATCTAACCCTATTCATGGCAGTACTTATTTACCTTAAAGGGTGTTACGACGATTAGTTTGTCTACATTTGTAAGGCACTTTTGAAGAGAGAACGCAATATCCAGCATGAATGCTGAGTTCTGTTGTTCTTGCTGTATTTGAATCTTAAGAAACAAACAAAAAATCACTGCAGGGGAATTTTTAAAAATCTTTTAAATATAAGTAGTGTTAAATCACAAATTGCCTTCTGTTAATTGCCTAAAATATGTATATTCAAGGAAGGCATATTCAAGGACGGTACATCAGTCTACTACAGTTCTTACACCTGACCTACACTTTTACTTGTGCCACTGGTATACAAGCCATGCCCCCTAAATATTTAATTAAAAGTACAGCCATTCTATCATATTGATCTCCTTCCTTCCGGTTGAAATGATTCCAGTCTTAGACAAGATGTAACCCTGGAATAACATGTGATCATAGCTTTAGATCAGGTGCTGTGCAATGTATCTTAACCCCTTACAGAAATGAAGAACTGAACCAGTCTGTAAATCTGCGATGCCTTTGGGCTATAAGGAAGAACTGAAAAGGACAGGAGAGCAATATAAACAAATCTCAATTATTCAGCACTTACTGCAATGCTTTTTAGCTATAAATAGGAATAATACATGACAACTTTGGGAAGAAGTGGATTATCAGCCATCTCAGTAATACCCAAGAGGCAACACAATCTCTGACCATCATTTATTAAAAATGAGGGTAGCTAAAGGGAAATTTCATCCACAACAAGGTTAGCACAGTTTTTGCTCCTTCAGCAAAAGGAAGTTTCCTATTGATTTTTCAAGTGGCCTGACTACCTATGGATCACACAGGTCTAGCCTGAATCACAGCAATAAGGTCTGGGACAGAAGTAGACCAGATGCTATTCCCACACCAAGCTCRTTAACCACAAGGAGCATATTAAAGCCATTGACTTCAGCGGAATTACATCAGTGTAAATTAGAAGTGCAACAGCTCAAACAAGTCAGGCCACCAGATGGCAGATCATTAATAGTTTAAAGCCTAGTTTGGGGTCTGGTCATTATTTCACATTCCAAAGTTTCGTGAATATTAAAAGGTATGGCTTCATTTAATAAAACAACACTGGCTTTATAGAAGAATGGACTGTTTTGGACAGAAAACCTTGGATTTCTGAAATAAATCTAAATGAAAAAAAGCCTCCTGACTGCAATGTTTTCTATGCAAAATTTATGAAATACATACAGGTTTACAACTACCTGTAACTGCTGTTTCTTAGCTGCCATTTGGCCATGCTGCAACCATAATCAATTTGAGAAGAGACTGAGAAACAAGACCTAATCAAAAAGCTTTGTTAAGACTTCATAGTGAAAAATTAGGCTGAGAAATACACAGTGAAGCTATATATAATATTTGGTACAGAGTGGATACAATGGAGGTGCACCTTCTTTGCTGTCTGTCATTAACAGACCCACAGATAGTTATATTTAATGTGCTAAGGCTCTTACATTTTCTTACCACCTTACTGCTTTATTATTATTGAGCAACATATTTAGCAAGTGTAAATTGGAATAGCTCTATTTAATTTAATGGGGCTATAGCAATAGATGCAGGCCAGGGTTCCAGTTATTATTTGTCGAACAGATTAGTAGCTTTCTTTTTTATAGTGTAGTGTGAGAAAAACCTCAAGTAAAAAATTCTTCCCTATGGCAGCTAAGCAAACTAGAGTACCAGGCATAGTCTGTCATCTACTGGGTGACCAAATGGACTTTGGAGCTTCTAATCAAACCTCATGTCCCAACAGCGAGAAAGTTTCTATGACCCTTGAAGGTCCTGAAGTTTAGTTTGTGTCAGCAGGAAATCTTCCCTAGATAGGAAAATTATGTTTCACCATTCTTGTTTCTCAAGTTCTAATAATCATATTTGGATTTTGGATTTTTAACAGCTCAAAGAGGGCTTTAGCATGGCAGAAAAAGGAAAACAGTGTGGTAGCACTCACATCTTACATTTATTTCAATTCATAGGGGCAAGTCATACCAGAATTTGGGATCTAAGGCTTTCTTTTCAGCACTGTTTAAAAGAAAACAGAGCTGCTGTTCCCTAAACTCTAAACTACAACCATCAGTTTCAGTGAGTCACTACTCTCCAGGAACTGAGGCAGCAGCAGCAAGACTTACACAGCATGCACACCCATAAGCAGTATAGTTATAGGGGCTTATTCTCAGAGCATCCTTTCCTTTGTTGTTAGAAGCATAGGTTTAAGTACTAAAATACTGTAAAGACTCCTACCTGTGACTTTCACCAACACACTCTTTTACTTTGAACTCAGTAAGAGGCTGGAGTTGTATTTCTAAGATCTTGACTTAACCTCTCTAATTGGCATGTGTTTGTTTCCTCCATGCTTCAGTTTCTCCACCTGTAACACAAGGAAAATGCTTATCTACCTCACCGGAACTTGGAGTGAAATGTCAGCAATCAGCCACAGTTCCAAATTGAAAGATATTAGTGCAATTCAAAGACTGCAATGCAATGTAACAGTATATTCCTCTGAGTTGCCTTATATTGGTGGCTGCAGGCCTAAATCTGTTCATCTCAAAAATCAAGAACATCATGGTCATGTTAGTGAAAATGAGGCAGGTAGATTAGAGACAAAACCATTACTATTTCACAAGCTCATCTGGGTTTTAGTGCAAAATCTTCATTGCCTACTAAAGCAAGAGAGGACTAGCTTTATACAAAATAGACATGAAAGAAGTTGCTAGAATTAGTGTTGAATAGTCAAATTCCTCTCTCAGTTATAACTGTGTATTGAAGCTGACACAGCTCTGCCATGAAGTGGTCAAATAGAGTTTTTTTCTTGAGAGATAACAGTGGTTATTTTTTCTTTCTACAGCTTCTTTCTTTTTCTTGAATTTCCATTTTATCAGAATGTCCAAAGAGGGAATGGGTCATCTAAATCTACTCTTAAGAGAGCTGGGGGTGTGCTGTATTTGTAACCACAATATACTGTGCTCAAACATACAGCATTCTTATTTATTTTGGTATCAAAGTAAGAGGATTTTTATCAGCCTTCACCAGAGCTGATGTTCTAGGCTGCACTTTGGAAGTCAGATTTTATGAAAAATACTTACAATGGTGCATAAGAACAGTGGTGATGGTTTTGCTCAAAAGCTCCAAATAAAAAGACCATTGAGCAACCTTTCACTGATGCAGAATTTATTTTTTCCAGAAAGCTTTTAAAACTTCTCTTATATAACTGAATCATAGCCAATCTTAAACAATGAATACACTGTAGAGTTATATTTTTTTTGTGAGCAGCTGAGTTCATATAGATATACAATATATGTTATATGTACCATATACAGATTTGCCCTTGTGATGACATATTTCAAACCTAGAGATTAGAGTCCAGGAAAAGCATGTAATAAATTAATGAAACTTAATGAAAAAGTATATTTTTGACTAGATTTTTCTTTGTACTTTAATATAACTAATTTACTAGGCTTGGTTGAATGTTAGAATATGTTTTTTAAGCACTGACATATACACTCTCTGCAGCTCTGGAGACAAGGCTTTCAAGACTTGCTCTCCCACGCCATTTGAACACCAGGACTGAAATAGCAGCAGTGGATTTACAAAACACTGACATGCCAGGCAATGAAGTAACTCTTTTCCTTGCTCCTTGGGGAAATCCAGTGGGATTAAAAGGAAAATAATTGACCATGTTCTTATTAGGCTGGCAAGCATGAATCTCTGGAATGGGATCAGACATTGGCTGTCAAGGCTTTAGTGAAGTTGTATAATACTCCAAAACTATAGAGCCGTCTCCAGGAAGGAGAATGCAATATGAAACTGTTTTTCAAAACAAAAAGCCCACAATTTAAAATCAGGGTCTGACGTAAATCCAACAGGCTTCTGTTGGGTGTTACATGAGGGATAAAATTGGCCCTGTTACATTAACAGTAAATGGATTGCTCATTTTAAAACAACTATCGTAATATGGAGTGAAGAACACATGGTCCATAGTTGGTTAATTCTAAAATAGTTAATACTGTGCCATTCATGTTAAAATTAAAATCTTGATTTGGCTAATATTTTCAGTTATGTCATTAATTATCACCCCTTTCAGAATGGAAAATAGTTTTTAAAAAAGCAATCTAGCTTCATACAAATCTAAATTGAACTTATTATTGCACAGGATTTCAGTCATATCCAGTTTTATTCTCATTCCTAGTTAGATATAAAGGAACAAACAGCTTCCATGCCCTCAATAGTGTTTTGAAATCCACAAAAACATTGAAGCAGCTTGTTAGCATAGTGATATAACATATTCATTATACGCCAGCTGAAGTATTGTAAAGTTTGCATCTGTTGTCATGAAGATAGATTGATATTAGATAGGATTSATTACAATTTTACACCATTCTAGCCTGTATTGTCCCTGCTTTCAAGCTAAGTAAAAAGCTATTTCCACAACAACTATGGAACAATTCATTTGTATCCTTTCAGAATACACAACATCATTACCTCTGTGCCAAAACAACCTTCTGATGGAAGGCCCTTCTAAATGACAAATTGCACATTCAAGAAATGTAGTTTAGAAGACTACAATTCCAAACCTGTTCTCTGTTGTATTCCTAACTGGTATGTGTTGATGAGCTGATGAGTTTTGATTTTAATAACTATATTTTACTACTGGATGTACATGTCTGTTATGCAAATAATTTCAATAACAGTGCACAGATACCTTGTACATTCAACTGCAATCAGCTAATCAGGTATGTTTGCATTCCCATATTTAGTTGCACCCACAGTCATGGGGAATGTACATACAACTTAAAATCATACTTTTCTGCATGTACTTGCCAAGTTTTAAAAAATGGAGTCAAAACCGTGCAATCTAGCATAACCTAAGAACTTGGCCAACCATACATATAGCCATACTTAAAAACTGCACAAACACTTCTGAATACCAATTACCACAATCAAACATTCGTGAAACTGCATGCTGCACATGCAACTGAAGCTAGAGGAGTGATGAGCATTATCCACCTGATTAGCTATGCTCTTTCAAGTTTCAGATTTCCTGAATACACGTGTACCCCAAGATGAATTATCAAGATCTAATTAAAAATGTATAAATCCCCCACTATTTAAGACTCTCTATAGAGTAACAAATGGTGATAAAATAGAGGTTCATCAACATTTCCATTAGGCATTATATTGTTCAAATGTCTAAAAGTAATTAAACTCATAAAAAGTGCTTTAGTTATTTATCTGCATTTTTACTGTCTCTAATACAAGAACACCATTCAACACCCTTAGGTGCCCTTGGCAGTCTTTTGAAGAAAGTAATAAAAGATAATAATACCTAGCTCTCATACATTGTTTTCACTAGTAAACCTTAAAGTGCTTTACAAAGGAACTACATCTCTGCAGCAAGGGAAAATCATGTCTATACATGTGTATCCATATTTTGCATGTAACAGTGGTGCACTAGCCATGTATGTTATGATTATCTTCTTAGAGATAGCTTGGTTTAAAAATACACCTACTCTAGTTTATTACACTCCTTAGAATTTGTTTTCCTGAAGACTGGGAGAAATGGTGAAAAATATTTGAGTGTTTCAGGACTGTCAAGTGTAACACATGATGCATTCATCTTCCTGGAGGCTTATGAAAGTCAGTTGACATTCAAATGTTCATCCCCAGATTGTCATTCCTTGGTGCCAGGTAAGAAAACAACATGAGCCTCTGTTGCCTACAGTACAGAAATAATAATTAAACCTCTTTAATGGATGCACTGTTGCAAAATTTCAACACCTTTATAGTTCATAACTCTAGTTTCTCTACTCAGAGACCCTGTGGGTGAGATTTATGCATTAAACAAGAACTGCGATCACAACATAGTAACATTTTTGAAACGTGACCAAATTAGCTTCATGGAAGAGAAAATAAATGCYTCAAAGAGGACAAGATGTTCAGGAGTTGTCAAGTAGTATTTCAATTTTAAAGAGAAACAGCAAATGCGTTTTGGGTCCTAGCCTATTTTTACTTATCTGTATGTTTGCCTTGTCTCATTCAAATGTATACACAGTTTGAAATACATCTCCATCTGTTGAGAACTATGGGATGTTGAAAACAGCGCTTTCATGACGATGGAATGATCTAATTCAGATCTCAGCTGAAGACCATCATAATTACTCAGGAAACTCTAACTCCAAGTTTCTTCAACCACATGTTAGGCTTTGGTTAATCTCCTCTCATTTAGGAGAAGATATGCTAATCATGAAATTTCCCTCGACTCAGATTAGGCTGAGGGTCACAGTATATCAACCATGTTATATCAGTTAGTCCGATATGCACCTGTACTTTCCTCCACAACAATAATTTTGATAATAAAAGAGCCCTTCCTTCAAGCAACAAATTATTAATTAGTAGAAAGCAAACATGTCTTACAAATAGTGAAAAATGCTAGACACACCTAGCTTTCCTCTTATGCTTACCAGTACCAACATACTGGGATAACCAATTCCTACAGAAACTTCCACAGACTATCTTCCATGAAGTGTACCCTGCGAGTGATACCCATGACACCTCCTGATGTTTGACAAATGGTTTTCTTCTTAAGAAGACCAATTATTTTACAACCTTAGAATCTCCTGCTTCCTGGCCAAAGGCCTCAAAAAATGCACACATACATGACTGCCTTATCTGGCAAGCCATTTTTACCTCCCAGGTGTTTTTCTTCATGAATCCAATGTAAGGTTAGAGCAGCGATATTCCATCCATGAATTTCTATCACAGACCCTGGCTCCATACTCATACTGCGGTTGCTGTGAAGCATCTCATGATCCCTACTTCCCCTGTGTTTTGAGAAAACTTCCCACCTCTGCCATCTTCCAGCTCTCTCCCATGTACCCTTCCCTCCTCTCCCACAATGTCTCCTCCTTCTCTTGTCCTCAGACACTCCCAACTAATCCTGAAATGTCCTACCACCCACTCATACTCCTACCCTCTCCCTTTTACAATAGCAAAGACTGAGCTTTTCTGTCTTTTCCCTCTTTGCAGTACCTCCCTGTCAATCCCTTTTCGCCTGCCTCCTCTTTTCAATTACCTTTTGCTGCTCAGTGTCCCAAAATGCAGCAAAAGACCTATCATATGCTAGATGACTCCATGTATTTTGACACACATAGTGCACCTCAAGAGGTAGTACAGGCTGTTTGGCTTATTCAGAGTTCATCATTTCCATTAGACAGCTGTTCTGTTACAGTGGATGTACACCTTGGCTGTTTAGCCACCCGGCCAACCAGCATGAATGTACATCCTGGTCAGTCAGTCATTTGGTTGTGGTATTGCCTGTTAGTCCTCAGGTGAAATGAATAATGCAGGCTGCCTCTTAACTGTTGATAGGCCAAAGAAACTGTCCTGCAAAGCACATGCTGTGCAAGTCTGTCACAGAGTCTCTCTCAATAATTAGGTGACATATCAATATTTCTAGGTTTTTACATAGCCTCATCTGTGGCGTTCATAACATTATTACATTTCAGCTCCCCTTCTGTTACAATCATATGTGACATATTATGTTTTATTTTAAAATATGTACGTGCCCTAACTTTGCTTGAAAATTCTAAATAGGATCTTTGCAAAGCTACAGAACATATGTTTGTTTCTACTAATTGATATAAACTGTTTTCCTTTTTAGAGAGCTCTGTTCAAAATAATTCCAAAATAATTGGATTTAAACCAGAAAATAAACTGTTTCAAGGTGGAATGGATGACAACAGTGTGCTGATTGATCAGCCCATTACAAAGGAGGGATCCAGAGGGATCTAGTGATGGCAGTTGTTGTTCCATCAAGATGTGACTATAAAAACACAATGCTTAGTTTCCTTGCCTGCACAAATGGTAATAATGTATGCCTACCTATTCTGGAGGTTTGCCATCAGATTCTAGCACTTTTGTATAGGTGATGAAAATTATGATGAGCCCACATTCAGATGGTTAAAAAAATTGTATGTATCAACATAAGAGTAAGATTATGCTATGAAGAAATTTTAACACTTACAAAAATATGGATGAAAATTGACTTGCACAAACAAATCTGCTATTATAAATAAAATATGCTTTACAGAAAGTTAAATAAAACTGCACGGCATGGTTGGAAAACATGATTCTTTGTAAAAAAGGCCACCAATGCATCAATATTGAAGGAATAGATATCTAGAAGTGAACAAAATCTTGGTAAATTATTAAAATCTCCACTTGAAACAGAGTACACGTTCCTTTATGCAATGAGACCTTCCCATGTCTGCAGCTTCATCCCATCTTCTAAAGCAGGAGCTGCACTGGGAAGGGCAGTGGAATTAGACATGGAGGGCTGTGCCTCGGTTCCCAGCACTATCAATCACCTGAGTGGCCAAAAGGGCCATGTGGACTTGCCATACTGTTGCCATATAGAACAAAACTTCAGGAGGATGTGAAGATATATAAGTCATTGAAGATTTCCAACCAAGCCCCCAAAAAAGAAATCAACTATTTCTCCATAACAAAYATGTTCTTAAAAATGGGATGATCTTTCTAGGTGTTAAACATACTCTGGCTATAGGGACATGGGACTCTGCAGTACCTAAGTGGAGCCAACCAAATCTTGACAAGAGGCCACAACTCTACATGATGATTGCAGTCGCTAAGGCTGAGAGAGATCCTGTCCTATAGCAGGAGCTATAGGGAACTTTAAAGACATATTAATACAAACAGGTTTTTCAGCTTGGGTTCCAGAAGAAATGGTTACAGCAGAGCAGTAATGCAACACAGGAAATAAATGGACCCATAGAAACAAGCATTTTACAGATTTGTAGGTTTGATACTACTAAAAGAAAATGATAATCAGAGATTAGATTTTAAAAAGGAAAAAAGGTGAAAAAATATCCCTGAACAGTGCAACAGATACCTGGAGAGGAACTGGAAGTGCTAGAATCTGCTGTGTAGTGAAAAGTCAGTTTCAGCTCCCTTGTAAATCAGTAGGATTTAACTTGACTGGAAGAGAAATAGGATCATACTCTAAGATAAAAAGCACACACTAGTAACTACAACCAGCATGACATAAGATTACTCACTAAGTCTCCAAGCTTTCAGAGAGCTGATAATTTAAAGGAAATTTTAATTAAAAACCAAAACAAAACAGAAAAGAGATGTCAAAACCAAAACAATGTACCTGATCTGTTTTCTCCATTCCCCTCATGATGTCTTGCTTCCTCCTTACTTAGGTGGTTCAAATAACAGGATTTAAGATTTGGTTTTGCAATCAAAATATACAGTCACCCCAAAACCAAGGATTAGGGCAGGAGTAGGAAGCATCTGTACAGAATTCTTTCCTCCACCTGCTACTCCCAAAACCACAAAGGAAAACTAAAGCAAAAGCCAAACAATTATATTGCATGTGCAAATTTTCACTTAGAAGGTACTATTTCCATTTTTTTCCACACTTAGTACTTTTTAAATACTTACTGAAATCTACTTTATTTCTTCAGCTAATGAGTATTTAAACTGTCGCTATTAGTGGCAGCAAAGTAATGGAAATCAACTTTTTTACCTACAGATCCCATCCCCCCAGAAGGTAAGGATTACTAATATAAGTATGATTGCCTACAAATGCAATGGAAGAGAAATATTTATGGAAGTGGTAAAGGGAACAGTCTGATGAATGATCAAAAGGTTTCAGAGTATGCACAACACAGGAGCTGAGATTCTCACACATATGGAAATATGAAAGAAAAATGTTTTGCTGGGGATATTACCTCCAATCATCACATGGAAATGAACATAGAAAWGATAGTTGTCCATGGATGATTTTGCTTTGGAGTAGGAAGAGGGTTTTAAGGTAAATGGCAAAATGAGGAAAAAAAAAAATTTATGTATTTTTTAGTAAATGTATATGAACATATTCCCATTGGACACAATGTAAAGCACATAACATATCCCAGGCAACAAAACAACACACGTATAGGGAATGTGTCTTGCTTTATCAACTCAAATATTCACAGGCAAGAAAAAATTACAGAAGAAGAATAATTTACAATAGCCTGGAAGCTGTTAATTTAAACCGCAAAGAAGAAAAATGTGTCTGAACAGCAATAGTGGATCTTCATCTAACATAGAAAAAATGGGCCATATATATTGATTTTCTCTTTGGAATCTTTGGAAGCCAAAGGTTTGCAGGATTAATTAGCAGTCGTGTTAATTAAGGAGTCAGGTCACTGCCACAGTATCATCAGGCTTAGCATGGTGGAAGACTTTTCAACCCATTTTAAATTTATGACCTTGTTGCTTTTGGTCCATGCTTCTCAAGCAGCTTTGATCACATAATTGGCCTCATGTTTAATTTGGTTTCCTTCTTGCTCCGGAATAGTGAATTTCAACTTGCCTTTCTATGTAGATGTTATGGTGGTGCAGTGCAATGAGATCTTTGCACAGAACAAGTTATTTTCCAATTGATTCTTTTGCTGTTGTGGTCTTACCTGTAAACTTTTAACCCACACTGAGACCCTCAGAAGAGTGCATGAAGGAACTAAGATGAAAGTGAAATAGCATTTCCATGAGTCAATTATACTTTGAAAATAGTTTTGATTTCACTCTGTTTATTACCGTTCATTGTGTTTCCTTATGACAAACTGAGTTGGGCAGAGTCCCACCCTGGGTCAGAGGAAATGGCAAATGCTAACTCTCCCTCTTCCCCCACCACAAGGAATAAAAATTTTCTTCAGAAGCTGTTTTGACACCAGATCAGAAACAAAAGTTGAAATGTAAGCACTAAACTCGCCATCAGACCAACCTGCCCTTAACATGACTTTATAACAACACAAACACACGTTCCATGAAAAACTGTTTGAATACACTGTGAACCTGGGGATGCGACATAGGAGGCCATGCTTTCTGCAGATCTAGCAGGTTTGAGATCTCATGGGTTTTTAGCCTGGTTCAATCCAATTTAATCCAATTTTCATTAATTTCAGTGATATTTGACATTCAGAAAGATGCCTCAAGAATAAGTAAGTTCCTAAACCTTCATGAAATTAAAGATCTCAGTAAAGGAGAGAAACTGAAACTAAGTCTGTCCTAAGGGGTGAGACCATSTCTCCTCATTTCCCTCCACTTTAGGCCCCTTATTTTGGTTTGTGGTTACCCAGTCACCAGCACAATCATTTATTATCAGTCACAGCACATGCTGCCTCTCATGGTACAGACAACAAGGAAATGGGAATGAACACTGTGTACATGCTGAGGAGCAGGGAAATGTGGGGTGGAACTGGACACGTTGTAGAGAGATGTGGGTTGTTGCAGTAGAGTGAGTTGGGGCACAATGTCATTATGAACTAGGCTTCATTAATTCCAATGCTGATGAAAAAATTGTTTTGCTGTTGTTTTTAACCAACACAACATAGACCTTACTGCAAAAAACATGAATATGGAACAGTACATTAATAGAGTATTCAAAATGTATTGCTACCAATCCAAAAATTTCATGTCATTAATCTTATTCATAGCAGCCAGCTATTCTGTCTGAAGAGGGCATGCAAAGTGTTTTTAAAAAAGTAGGCTTTTGTCCTATAACTCTACCTTATAGTAGATAAAGAAGGTTGAAAGAGTTTGATTAATCTGGGAGAAACAGCCTAATTCCACTATTTTTTTCCATTGATAAACACATATATAAACACATGCACAGATTCTATATGTATACTCTTACAGCAGTAACAACACAGGAAATTCAAGTCACCATCGGTATTATGGTAAGACACCTATGGGTTGTTTGATCTTTTGGACTTATATTTTCAGGAAACCAATTCAAGTAACAAATTGCCAGACAACTTTGCTAAAAGGTAAATATTTAAATACTTCGACAGTAAGCTTTTCCCCAGATTCATACGCCATCCATTGGTGTTAAAGCAAACTAGGTAGTTAGCGTCCTGGCAGATCGTGAACCTGGAGATGTAAACTAAGTGTTAATTTTGTCCTTCCTCTATTATGCTTTGCACTGTGGTGGAATACATTATAATGAAACATATCTGTAATATAGAAGATAAAAATAACTGGAAGGAAAGCAGAAGTTCACAAGGCGGTATTCCTCCATCAGTGTTTTTGCACAGGTCAGAGCACAGGAAAGAGCACACCAAAGCAACTTGGTCTGGTGCAACTTTTCATTGTACACTGTGGAAACTTCATGTAAAATATCTGGTGGCATTCCTCCTCCTACATGCTTGACTGGCCACCTTAAATTACACGTTGGACTTGGCAGTTAATAATTCTCTGTAACATTTCTAAGTACTGACTTAAAAAATAATAATGTGTCACATAGCCCAAAGACTGGAGGACTCTTACAGTCATTGTAAGGAAAAATATTAAGTAAGGGAGAACAGATAGGTGATGGACATCTTGTCTTTAATTTTGGTGTTACAGATATCTGTGATGTTTTTCCAATATTGCTTTATCACAAATTCATGTTTTGATTCCAATTTATGATGTTCTGCTCCTCAGCACTCTTACAGATGACACACACCTGTTCTGGATTTGACTTCAGAACAAAACCTTCAGAACTTTTATTTCTCTGTATTTTATTTCTGAGTTGAAATTCCAGTTCTACATTAGGCTTTTTACTGGACATTTCTCAATATATACATACCTGTGTGGGTGCTTTGTATTACTACTGTGAGAAGACCTTTTGCTCTAAGGAAAATACTCACAATACAGCTCTCTACACATAGGACAAAGTACATTGAAATGCTGAGATTTTGCTTTATAAGACTCAGTCGTATGTAGAATATCAACCAGAGCTCTCCAAAATCAGTGGAAGCACTGTGATGAGTTAAGCACATGTCAGAGTGCTTCTAATGAATCTCTGCATATACAAAGGTCTTACATGATACACATGGATAGCATCTGTGCTACTTCACTAGGAATTTCACTTTGATAATGTTTCTATGACAAACATATGTGATATTTTTATAACAACTCATGAGATATAAGTTTTAAATGTGATTCACAGAAAGAATGTATAGTGCTACAAAGACATCAAAACAATGTAAACAGTCAACAAATACGGAATTTAAGTCCACCTTGTCCCTTTATCTTCACCCAGACAAATGCTTATTGAGGTGAAAAAAGGAGGAACCTGTGAGACACGAACATCATAATACMTTTATTTTACTATTCAAAGGTAAAGTGGAGAAGAAAGAAAGCAGGCATGCTCAGGATAATCAATAAAAGTAGCTGCCATTTTATAAGGAAAATTATATTGGAAAAATCTGCTTTCTAACTGTCATGTAGAAAAGAGGAAACTATAAAATAGCTTTATCATGGAGTAAAGAAAACATGAACATTTTTGCTTTTTGAAGAAAAAAGGTCTTCCGTGTTTTATTGCTATAATCATCGCCTCCACCACCATAACCCTGTGGTGCAAATAACTCTCAGGGTTTGCATGGTCAAAGCCTGGTTTGGTTTTGTTATTACTACTATAATATGTCTTGCTGGAATAATGACGTGACAAAACTTCCTGGAAAGTGAACTCTCAAATTAACACTGAACTGAAGAAACATATAAGTAACACATAAGAAGTGAAAGAGTTACTGGAAAAACTGACTTGGAGTTTATGTATTTCTTTAGCTTAAAAAATATATCAATTGGAGGACTTACACCATCAGTCTGGCATGCTGCCAGAATAAATGATTCAGAATACTGCTCTATACTCTTGTTGCTACTGGTATAATTTCTGCATAAGTTACTTTTGTATTTAATTGATAGTGAAAAAAGAGAAGTATCATCTGATAGATAAGAGTCTTACTTACCTGTGGTATATTCATTGCAATTCCTGTAAATGAGAAGATTAAGTCATGCTTTTTAAAACACTGACATGTGATTGACAAGATCAGAATTTAACGGTACACTTTTGTAGACAGCAATCCTGACCAGGGGAAGAAAATCCCATCAATTTTTTTGTTGAGAGAGATGTGAAGATCTATTCTGCAAATGCTTTTGCGTTTAGGAACTACTGATTATAATATTTATTTATAGGACAAGAAACAGGATTCTAAGCATAACGTAAAATTAATACTGTGTATGTCTATGTGTCCATTGATCATAAAATTTTTTAAGCTAAATATTTTCATGAATTAAATCCTTTTTCATGATGCCAAAACAACAGTTGTACTTTATTTGCATTAAATTACTGTAAATTCATGGCCAGATTCACCAGTGCTGTAATGAAACATGGCATTCTTAAAGGGTGCAATGAAAAGCACCCTAAGTGCAGTGTGATTTGCAAATTCCTTTGGTGTTGATTAAAATCTCACAAAAGCACATTGAAGTCTGTAGTTTTTAGCATTTAATGTGTCACTGCCAAAATATTAATCCTGCTTTCATGATGAYTCATTGTGAACACAGAGTTTTATTAAAACAATATGGTGAATAACATAAAATAATACAACCGCATCAAAAAAACTCATCACAAAAAAAAAAAGAATATGAACCAGATTTTCAAAAGCAGGCATAAAAAACATGCTTATGTACACTCATACATGTAAACTTTTGAAATGCTGGCTCTGAAAAATAGAAATTACATTTAAAAATAGTATTCAGTTCTATAGTTCATGGCATAAATCCAGGAAATATCTTAGATAATGGATCCACAGCCAGGAATCTTTCTCCAATTTGGCCTATGAAAACTCAGGGACAAGTTTCAGAAATCTTTTAAAACACAGTATCCTAAAGCTACACACATAAACAAGTGCACTATTTTTTTACTCCAGTAAGCATGAAATTTATTAATATAGTCACTGGAAACTCCTTGTGGTGTTTCCCTTTGTTAAGCTAAGGCCAGGTATTTAATTTATTCTGAAAATGGGCATAATTCACATTAGTAAACATTTGTTACCCTCGAATCCTGTCAGTCAATTTAATCAGCCCAAGTGGAGAAGATACATCACTGAAAAATAGGTAGTAGTGGTAGTAACAGAAATGGCAAACATAAAGAAAAGTCACAGTTGTCAAGTACGTCACTATACACAGTATGCTACCATACTCCTTGTCTCCTCTGAAAATATTCATAAAACGTAACTTCTGTGCAAAACCATTGAGCTAACCAATTGTCAGTATTAAGCCCTGTATTTTCTGGGGTGTTTTAGACTTAAATTTGTGAGTAGTAATTCCTTTTCTATTCCCAGAACGATTGCTTCTGCTCTGAAAATAATTGTCTGAAACAATGAAAAGGCATTTCTGTAGTTTAAGGAGTTTCTTGACTGACGAGAAATGGCAAACATCTGTTTGCAAGTACTGCAAAGTGAGAGCTTCTCAAAAAACTCTGCTTATTTGGGAAGTGTCAGGTAACTAAATGCAGCTACCAGCTTCCTCACTAATACTAGCATAAAGAAATAATTTGATACAGTTTAGCTCAGATTTGCAACTATGTAATTTTTATCTTTTTTAATGTGTTAAGATATCTTTACCTACTGTGCTACACACTTGTACCACGTGTTTCCAAAAGTGTATACCTYAATCTTCTGTGGAACTTGTGCATGAGAGAGAGCATGAGGCGATAGCAAATCTCCGCAAATATGATTTTTTCAAGACACAACAGGACGAGCTGGATAAGAAGAATAGTTTCACAGGAGATACAGGGATAGGATTATCCCACCTTTTGAAGTGTTTCACATAGGTGGAAAGGAAAGAAGGGTCTTGTAGGCATAAAGTAGTAATTCAAAGCCACAGGGATTGATATTCAGGTCAATACTCCTGTCTACAACTGAAACTTGCTGGTAATGCTAAATATTTCCCAGAACAAAAACCCCTAAAACACATTATCATCAGTGAGACACACTGGCACAATTTTAATCTTGGCTTGTAGCTATTCTCTATTGATTGCATTTAAACTCCTTAATAGAGAATGTGAAAATATTCTGATATATAAATATCCAAAGAAACTCAAATACAACATAAATTATTCAAAACTTTCACACCTAAACTGTAAAGCAAATTGCTTTATGATGTTTTCTTAGTTAGTCTTTTCAGTGCCATTTACCAACTTAACCAACGAAATCTGAAAGGAGGTAGCCAGGTAATGTATTTGCGTATCTGGAGCCCCAGGGAGTTCATGATAGTTATGACTTCATGTCATATCATATTATAAACTTGAGGTGATTACCATACCAGTAGCTTAATTGTACTCCAAAACTGCAATGGCTTTTTACTRGGAGACAAACTGAGGAGCTTTCCGTGATTATGGCAAGTGATAATTTCCTCATCCRCCGTATTTCACATATATCATAGACCACTAATATAAAATCTAGGAGATCTGTCTTCARGTTTCCATTTACTACAAGATGTACTGACATGCTATTTAATTATATTCCTAACACAGAAAATCTTTATACATAATAAAATCTACAACAGCAAAATACTGCACTGGTATGTAATTTGGTACTTTTGAAGATAAGGAGAATGTGGAAAGACTGAAATCAGGTAGCACCGCTAGAGGTTAACAGATTTTTAGACTAACCAAGTGTGCAAATAAGGGCTTGTGTATCTACAACTGCAGTAGAACATATATACTGCAATGACTTGCATCCCTGCCTTGCTCATGCGTCAGTCACTTATAGGTATTTGATTCCAAATATTACACATCTACCATACTCACAGGCAAGGCCAATAGGCACAATTCTGTGGAAGGAGATGGTTGCTCCTCTCTCTTACAGGGCAGGTAAAAGCAACTTAAACAGCTCTACAGAGAACACAAAAGGCTTCTGATTCTTCTTTTACACTGTTTTGTCTGTAGACATTTTCCTAGAGGATTGACCACACTGAAAAAATTCTAGCTTTCACTATATGATTGTTCAATATGATATTTGGATAAAATGACTGTATCTTAAAGATTAGAGCTCTCTTTATATGCCTGTGCAACTACTCAACTGAGTTTCATGCTGTGTCTGTAAGAGAATCAAATGCATAATACAGCTCAATTCCAGTGTAAACATTGTAGCAGAAAAAGCCATATTACACAGGCTATGCCTATGGTACATTTTTTAAACATGTACTTTTTTCTGAGTAGCTGTAGCAAATCATTTACTGCTTGGAAACTAGTTCTACCTGCACACACATATACACAAACATCATCTAATGTTTACTATCTACAAAGCACCAGGTTCTGTGTGGGTTAATCCCAAGTAGTGTTTTCATTAGCTGGCAATACTTACTAAGTCTTCTCCATTGAAAACAGAGAGAGCTATTTAATATACATAGTGACAACAATATTAATTTGCAGATTTTTGTGTTTGGCATTTTGAATCTATCTTTCTTAAGTCGGCTTTCTTGTAAGAAATTATCTTGATGGCCAATATTCCAGAGAGATTCAATAATTGTAGATGATGGGGTTTAGATTTGGTTGGTTCCTTGGTTTTCCTTTCTCTGGGGATGCTTTACTATATAGCCACTTGGGTCTCCACTGGAGTAATGATGGAGAATCCTTACTGGGATAGATAATGTGTCTAGCAGTTACATTAATTGCACTGTAATCAGGTGGCTTGCAGTACTACCCATCTGCCTTCTCCTTTCTCAATATCTGCCTATGTCCCCAATTTGCATGGCATTTTTCATTCTGGATCCTTTGCTGCTTTATATTTTCCTAGCTTTCCTTCCTCTCATCCACATTAATTTTAGTGCTATGCATTTCATGTTTTTACAGTGTTTATAATTGAGCTTCCTTCAAAAATATTTTTTCTTGGCATATTTTCCTCTGTCTTTGAGTTATCCAGATGGAATTTGCTGAGAGTTTCTCTCATTTGGAAGTATTTTTAATTAGGAGAAAAACAACTTATTTTTTCTTCATCTTATTAATTTGAATTCTTCTTTAATTAAGAACCAATGCATGAAAAGATTAAATACATTATATTAAAATGAAGATGTATTAACCAACAGCATTAATGTTCTCATGGTCTGTGGGATAGAAGAGTGGGAAGAACCCTCTGATACAGAAAATTTAAACCTGGCACCAGGGGACACGTGCATGCTCGTTGGCATTTGATTTAAAATGTCATTGGAGAGCTGCTGAATAACTTCCATCTTAAACAATTAAGCCTAAATAGTGACTTAGGCTTCTCTAGATCATTCATTAGAAGAAGCTCTCAGTGTCTAGGTACAATAGACTCATAATGTTAATGTCAGCTGCAAAATAATGTTCATGGCATTCAGAGATACACAAATTAAGCTATGTATCAGAAGACTACTAAAAAGTTAATTTTGTGGAAGACACTTAATCTAGAATTGAAACATAGTTATGTTGCTGGGCTGCCAGCAAGAAAGTGTACCTAATGAAAGAGTAAAGAGAAAAAAAATGAGGACAAGAGTATATTAATAAAATAGCAATACAGATGCTTAAACAGATGAGGGCTTCAGTGCCCAGACTATAAATCTGATCTCTCTTGCCTTCAATTTCTGAACTTAGTGCTTCTGACATAAATAATTTTCAGAAGATACTAAGTCCATATAGGACAAGAATACATTTGGTCTTTAATGAGGAAACTTGAAGCATTCATTGGTGGAGACAGGGTAAAGAAAGAAGAGTATAGCCATAACTGGTTAGCTCTGCTGGAGAACACTGCGTGATATGATCACTCTTCATAAGCAGGGTCAGGGGATGATGGGAATAATGGAACTGCCTGGCTATTTTAAAAACACATAACATTCTACAGCAATTAGAAATTGGGCTTCAGCTTAGTCTTCTGTTTAAAACATTTTTATATGCATATTTACATGTCTATATAGACAAAGAAAACATTTCTCTGAGATGAAATCTCATCCTAAGGTTTTGAATTTTATCATAAAGTACAAGAACAAGCCTCCTCCTTTTCTGTTTCTTCCCAAGACTGATGTAGTCTCTGACTAGAAAACTACATTATGAAATGTTTTAAGGTTAATTTTTTGGACATTGCCTATTGTTGGAAAGGGGTCATGTATAATATGGCTTGCTTATGGCAACAAATGATTTAAATTATTCAAATAATTTTTTGGGGTAGTTCATAGAGTAACAAGCTCAAAAAAACATTTCTTCCTGCATTCCAAATCAATTTCTTTGCAGAAAGTGATTACATATAAAACAACTGATGCACACTTAAGAGCACTAAATTAACTTTTACCACTCAGGAGAACGTCCCATATGTCACTGTGGACAGTTCAATGAAAAACTTCTGTTTGACACAGATAATCCATCAGAAAGATCAGAGGTGTTTACAAAAGCATTAGGAATTGATTGAACAATAATCCCCAAACCTAATGTCTCTATCAGTAAGTGGTATACTCTCATCTGGAGTGCTGTGGTCAGGTATGGTCCCACAATCTTAAAAAGGATACAACAAGAAAAAAATGGTTTTGAGAAGAGTGAAGTGCTGCCTAAAGGAGTAATGAGATTCATGTGTGAGAACAAACAGATGAGAATAGGATTGCTTTGCTTAGAGGATTTTTAAAAAGAGGGGGAAGGAGGGAATTGCAAGAGCAATTTGAGAGCACAGTGACAACCATCTTTGGGAACCCTGCAGGTCACTGACTTTCCACGGTGTCAGAAAGAGCTGAGGGCATCCAGATACTCCYGGACTGTGGCATTTCTTGCCCATCATTTCTCTGTGTGCTCAAGGTGAGTACAGAAAATGTTCTCCCTGTTGTTTTCTTCAAATGCTCTTTCTAGCTCACATTCCTCCTTCAGCTTGTTTATTGCTGCTTTTATTTCATTGACTTCAAGGTTTTTTTGGTTTTGACTTGGCTCCACAGTACTATCCATCTGCTCAGCTTCAACTTTACTGCCTATAACAGCCCAAAAAACTCATCTCTAATAAAATAACCACAGTCTTTGAGTATGTGAATATAATAAATACATTCAGCTGTTCAAATGCAATTTATTTGTGAAAAATTCGAGACACAGGTTCCCGAATGAAAAATCTGGCGTGTCCCAAAAAGGTGGTTATATTTTCAGGCCTTTCACTGGGCCACATTCTCAGCTGGTTTAAGTATGTCCAAATCCATTTACTTAGATTTGTACTAATTCCCAGCACCAAAAGATATAATCCTCTTTACATAGAAATCAAATCAGATGCAGACAGTTTTATGTATGTATATCTCACAATCAGATTTATATTCAACAAATGCTACACCACACACGCCTGTACACATTAGTTTCTGTTACACTGGAAGCTAACACATAATTTAGAAACCACAAGTTTTAAAGACATTCCAAAGGACCTTCTTTGCTTTCACATTATAGAGGGAGAAACAGTTCTACATGCATGATTCTGTGTCTGGTAATAATTTTATACATGAAATTACTATCACACCTAATTACAGGGACATTCAGAGTGTTGTGCTATGCATAGCAATGGCAAACTGCTATGAGAAAATACTATCACTTTCACAAAATGATTAAGTTTCTTCATGTGATTTCCTCCTGAAATTTAGAATAGAATAGTTCCAGTTGGAAGGGACATCCCTACAATGACCATGTAGTCCAACTGCCTGACCAATTCAGGGCTGACCAAGTTAAAGCATGTTATTAAGGGCATTGTCCAAATGCGTCTTAAACACTGACAGGCATGGGGCATCAACCACCTCTCTAGGAAGTCTGTTCAAGTGTTTGATCACTCTCTCGGTAAAGTAATGTTTCCTAATATTTCCATGAAAAAAGCCTGAATTTTGCAATGGTATCGACAACATTTCTAGAACTGACTACAGCCATTTTATTAGTTTTTAGGAAATAATTTTTCCTATTTTTAATTTGTTCCTCAGATCATATAGCTCTGCAATAACTCGTCTACTTCTTCTTGGTCTGATATTCAACCTTCTAATAATAACAGACAAAGAGACCACTCTAAAAATAGMGTGAGAAGAAATCAGTGGGCAATAGGTAGAATACATTTAATTTGCACAATGTACTGCTTCAAATACGATAAGCTTTGTAAAATAAAAAGATACTCCAAAATGAAATGCAAAAGACAGAGAAATATATAGCCTCCATTAGAACATGGCTTCCATGTCAATGCCTGCCTTCTGACAAATCAATACAGAATATGAAATCCATTATAAAAAGACTTAGGTTTTCATGCCCTCACTAACCATATTGCTACACTGACWWYAATACCAAAAAAAAAAAAAAAAARAATTAAAAAAAAAGATAGATTTTCTTCGCCTATCTATCTGTGTGAGAGAGAGACAGAGAGGATCTATGCAGTTCTGGTTCCAGGTGGGATTCTGCTGCTTCACACTCCAACATAAACTACCATCGACCTAACTCATGTTTACTGCTGAAAAGCTATTAAGACTGTAGGTGAACTTTCTCCTATAGATGAAGATTGATGCTCTAGTATGACTTTGATCACAAGTCATATCTTTGCTTTCTGTACCAAGTTATTCCCTCCTCAATGCCACATAATTTTAATGAATTCTGCAGATTTTCTTGTCCCAGAGAACCTGTAAACACTGGATAAGAATTTTGGATGAGCTATGGCTCTTCCCTGCCTCCCGCCCCCCCATTTTAATTAAAAAAACGAACAAACCTTAATAAACCTAATGAGAAAGGTGCAACAAGTTTGAAGTTTCACTGAAGATGAGTAGTGCTAGTTTTATACAATCCCTGCTCTCACATTAAGAAGGTCTGCGTTACTATGAGAATCAGTTAGTCCCACCTTCTTCAGTACAAGAAAACAGTGTTGAGCTGAGCAAAAGAACAATACAGTAGATGAGTGAGATGTAAATGAGTGAGCTGAGAAAATGTTGAAAGCAAACTAAAAGCCAAAAGCATCCCTGGTGTAATTTCAGGGAAGTTAATGGACTGACAACAAGGATAAATTTGACACTTGGAATCAAGGTACAGGTGGTTGAAAAGGTTCTACCTTAAATAAAAATTGGGTTGCCTGAACCAAACACTAAGAAGTTACGCAACAGGTTTCTGTACGATTGAAAGCTGCCTTCTGTTGGTTTCCTGTTTTCATTTGACCCTTCATAAGAGCCATTCAGGGCCTGCCATTGTCAATGTAAAAAGCAATTCTAAGCACAAAGCTTTGATTATATGAGCAGATGGTGACCTTATCCCTGAATGTTAGTTCACCAGGCCGTATGCAGCAGGCTTTCACATTAAAATTTAATCGAGATGACCGTACAGATGTAGAACAAAGCGGTTTCAAACAGGCACAAAGCAAACAAGGAATGTGTCTAAACTGGGCAGGTTTGAATGACTGAAAACAAAATAGCTTTTGACTTGTTCTTAATAGTCTTGTTCAATTGTCAGAACTAAAGAAAAATTCCCTCTGGCAGTTTAATATATATAGCTCTAGCATATCACATTCTCAGGTTATAGAAACATCAATTTTTTCTTATTCACTCTGGTATTCTTCAGATGATAGTATTAAGCTGTGTATTGATACATCCTGCAAATCCTGAAGACTAGGAAATTTTCACTCTTTAGCTTTTCAGAGTTAACATTTTGACAAAAAAATCAAAACAAATTTAAAGGAGAAAAATGGCTACCTGGCCATAAGGTCCACCAGGTAGAGCAGATACAAGGTGAGCTGGTAAGTGTACTACACATCTTATGAAATCAGATCAGCACAAGTACAGTCACTCTATAGTAGAGTTCACCAAAATGCACAGTTCTTAGGTGGTACAGTGCTACATTACACAGCTGGCACTCTCTGTGAAATCTCCACCTTCCAGGAGATAAATTCATATCCTCTGTCATATATATCAGAACATATACACACATGCATGCACATATTTCCCACATATGAGTCCCAACAAAGGAGCGGGTGGAATGCAGATCTGTCTGCCTCCTTGCCAATCACCAGATACAGTAAGGTGGGTATTTAAGGTAAAAGCACTGAATTGTATATGATTAACCATCAGCAAGTACCTTCACATACTGATCATAGACAGGATTATAATGCAAAATAATCTTGGAAAACTGGAGAAATAATTAAGAGAAACAATGAAAATGAAAACAGACCATAGCTATATATGACATGTAGGACAAATCGACTGTACAAAGAAAAGAAAGGTTAGGAGACATCTGTTTATAAAGGATGTGGGGTTTAAAGTGAAATATCAGCCAACATACATTAAAAATATCACGCTTTTGCAAAAAAGCGTAACCATAATACTGTGTTGGTTAAAGACTAATACTACCTGCAAGACAGGCAAAATAATTGTTCTGGGCTATTTAGCACTGCTAAGACCTCAGCCGGAATGCAACATCAAATTTGCCCACATGAATAGTCTGGGGAGAATGGAGAGGAGAACACGCATGACCAGAACACATGACCTATAAGAAAAGACTGAAATGAATTGTCTTCAATCTTAGGAGACCAAGGAGAAACATGGTAACAGCTTTTAAATCTATGTAGGGAATGGATTGGACTATTCTAACAGTAAACAAAGTGAATCAATGGGACAGATCACTAAGTGGACATTGTGATGGTTGTTAAGTACAGGTCAAACAAACATATTGCAAAGGACAGTTGTTCCTGGTTTGGAACTCAGGGAATGTTCTGATGATCTCTCAACGTCCCTTCTGGTCCTATTTGACTAGGATACCACAAGCTAGAGAGTCACTGTATCAGTTTAAATTCTATGAAAATTTCATTAATCCACTGCAATGTTACTGAAGCTGAATTTTCAGGGTGTTTGATTCCCACTTCCCCCCCCCCCCCCCCCCCCCCCTCTAATCTTTTTTATGCTTGGCTAACCCAGTTTTGGAACCAGTATAAGTACATGGCTTAAAGAGTTGGGCTTTTCATTTTTGTTTCTTTAATTAAAATGTGATACTTGCACAATCCCTACCACGGACACCAGTAAACATATACAAAGATTCTTTATACCAGTATGACAAACCCTCTTTCCATAGGAGAATAGCTATTGAAATGTCAAATAATACAATACCAATACTGCTGCATCAGGAGGCTTGTGCCRTTTTGGTGCAATAATCTGTGTGTGTAAACAACTCACAGTCTTTGGCAAGCATGAGAGTTCCAAAAAGGTGCATGTGGCCTTTGAATAGAATGCTTTTATGGTTCCATCCAGAACCATGTAACATTGTCCAGAGTCTTCCAAACCATCATCACTTGACTCAACCAATCAATCAGATGTCTCTGTTTCACAGCTATGCCATATACCGTTTTCATGCACTCTTTCTTTTACATTTTGAGATACCACCTGCACAGATATTAATAAGGTAAGTGGAAAATGTCAGAATTGCATACAGCAAGAAAAATATTAAACAGCCACAAACTAGTCTCTAGACCTATGGATGTAAACTGAATACTTCCACAGACAAATAATCATACATGTGGTGGCCACAGCTGAAAATTTGATCCACAACACTCTGAGCTAAAATGTAATGGTGGGCTTATATTTAGGTTTCATGATTCAGCAAGATCTTAATATGTGAAAATCTTTCATGTCTGCTCTGGTAGGCAGCTGAAGTTTTTCATAAATAAATACATTTCATTTATTTGTTACAACTGAAATAGGTCAGATACAGAGAATCAATACCCTTATATTGGGGAAATACTCTTGAGGCTAGAAATTCTAAAATAAGATAGTTTTTTGAAATGTCCTTCTATTAACTGCTTTCCTCAGAGAAGTCTAAGAAGGCATATTCATTGGCCTCAAATTAAATTGACCATGGTATGATTTGCATCATATAACATAACATGACAGTAGTGAAACCCTGAAATGACACAAAAGACAAAAAATTTCAATTTGAAGAATTTTCAATTAAAAAGGTAGCCTGTAAACCTGCAAAGTCCCATAAACAAAGAGAAAAAGGATTATGGCTGGCAGTGCTCTCAATGACTTACTTAATTTACATGTGAAAGAGCTCAGATTCTAGTTAATTATACTGCAGACACAACCCTGAATATCCATGGTATGGGTATTCATTTCTCATTAGAAAACTCTAGCTTCTTTACTCTATTTTCTTTAAAGATTCTTCATCGCACTGGTGTTCACAGATCTGCAGAAAAACATCTAGCTAAAATATACCAATAAAAGTGTGACAAATATTGATATCAAAATTGCTTGGGTATGAGTGTTTTATTCATTCCAAGACTGTTTAGCATAATTTACATAGAAATGAATAGGAATTCAAGAAATCCACACATATCTTGCAAAAAAATCTTTGGTCATGCACTCCTTTATTTAAAATTCTTTCCATCTCCTTCTTCCATCTCCATTATCATTCAGGTTACAAACAAAAGAATTAAGCTGCAGCTGAGTTCATATTCTCATACTCCACATCAGTAAGATTCCCTCCTGTCACAGCCTCCAGAAGGGCTGTGTTTTTCAGTGAGAGTTCTCTGAAACCGTTCACCGGAGCAAGCAGTTTAAAATAATCTTCTTTCTCCTCCTCCATACCATATTACACTAGACATATACACACAGTACTTTTATGGGCTTTTAAAAAGCATATTGGGATATTAAAGTTTACAAATCTAGAGTTGTAGGTGTGTGTGCACGTGTGTGTATTTTGTGTAAAAATCTGGAAAAAAAAGAAAGATGTTGCTCCTCTTCCTTTGACTGACTATTAATTTCCCCCATAGCAGAAGCCCCATGAATACATTATGGTTCTGCTGCTGCGCTGGTCTAGCTGTCATTCTTTACAAACAAAACAAATGTGTGAGCACTGACACTGRATACTCCTTTAGGCTTGTTGTATGAGCTACCTGTTTGCAGTCAATGAAGTCTGTGAGAACCCACAAAAATTTCTGTTCTCTTTCCTTCCCCTAATGAACCTGAAAGACCTATCACCAGTCAACAAAAACATACCATTGGAAAAATGAAGATAAACAGGGGGATCAGCATTTTCTTAGATTATTTATTTTAATAGATCCTCCTCAGCATGGTTGCATTTGTCAAGAAATGACCACTAATATGGAACTGCCAGAGGACAACAATGTGCAGCTTTAAGGTCCTTTTCACCTTTCTGAAACACAGTGCAGGCTTCCAGCGTAGTTTGGACAAGGTGAGGAACCCACACTGCCAGTTACCCCATGGGCTGCAGCCCCGACAAAAATCTCCACAGAAATTCTGCAAATTTCTTTCAGACCATAACATGCTAGGCCTTCATGCAACTTCTTAGCTTTTTTTCCCTTTTAAACAGTGCAACAGGGACAGACAATGGGGTTAGCATCTTCTCATACATCTCTACTGACCAGTTTTCCCAGTGCTTAAAACTTGTTGGTTATTGTTTAAAAAGATTTGTCTGCATTTTTTTTTTCCTATTTTATTCCATACATGTTTCTTTCCTGGATTTCACTTYTATGGGGTGTTCAAGTGGACTCAAAGTATAAAAGACAACGTGAATTAAAACAACCAAATTTTACTTGTTCACAAGTAAAAAAAAGTAAAACTGTTAGTCTGTATTCATCTATATGCACCAGCTCTAGGCAAATCCACAACAAACCTCAGCTGAATTTAATAGCTCTGTAAAAAATAACAGAACCTAAATAATATTCACTACTGTATGTTTTCTAAAATTATATATGCATCTTCTATTTGTTCTTCTGGGCTTCCACTGTGACACAGAACCGATTCATTAAATTTCCTCTATAAATCCATCTATTGACAACAGCTACTTAGATGGAGATCCACAACCAGAGTCTTCCAGCCTTTTCAAACACACATGCATAAACCGAGATTCCTAAACTGATACTGGGGCATTTCTCATGGGCATGCTGAGTGTTCCCTGATTTCAGCAGGGTTTTGCAGGTACTTAGAACATTTCACATACAACTCCACATACGGACTTAGGATCCCCCATATATCAAAACATCCAAATTTGCCTATTCTCCCTTCCAACTTAACAGCTTTTCCTACTTCAAAATCAACTGCAACACTGATTCAAATTTGTTAATACAAAGCATGGAGTTTGATATTTTTCATAACTCTGTTCTAGTCATACCTGCTGTGGGATGACAGGACACATGAATATGTGTTTAGCCTCAACCTACAACTGAAGAGGAAAGACTTCTGGCGCTGCAAATTATTTGAAGTGCTATTTAATCTTTTCTGGTACTGACATCATTTCCTTGGGGAGTGGAACAGAGCCTGTCATAGGTTATAGCTTTTATTCAGCACAGTAGATCTCATCCAGTCTGGCAAAAGTTCTTCTCTGGCAATTAATTCCATGTTTTATTCATCCCAGAATTCTTTAAAGGTGCAAATCAAAATGCCAATCTGTGCATTGCTAACCACATTATGAACTAGCAGTATTGYGAATAAAGGTGCTTTTTGCATAGCAATCAGATTGCCTCTTTTCAGAGAAAATGAATTTAGCTCTGTATTTATCTCACTAATTGCATTCACAGCATTACAGACAAAGTATCAACCACCTCAGATTTACATTATGCAAAATCTAATCTCTGTATGTTACTAAAACAGAAGTGAGCCATACGTTTCCTCCTGAGACCCAGAAAACACATTGTTTGAACTGTCAATCTGTATGAATTAGATTTATCAGGAAAAAAGTTTAGATACCATAAATGATAAGAGAATAATTGCCTGAGAGCATGTGTGTGCAGTAAATTGACAAAAACAAAACAAAACAGGACAGCTGACCAAGCACATGTTGCTGAATTTATGTCCCCCCAATAATTATAAAAGCGAAGAGTGTCTTACTTGAGTTCAGTTCAGTTAAATCCAAGAAATAATGTAACATTCAAATTGAAAGCAGCGAGTGCTCTTACAGCTATCCCTCCCAGATGCCCCCAGGGCTCCATTAAGTTTATGGGTAAGGTTAGTCAGTTTTCATTGTCCCACTGCAAGCTTGAAAAATGAAAATCTTCCATAAAGAGGTATACAAATGTGTGTCCCAACTAGCAGAAAAATTATGTTACACAAAGAGTTACAATTCAGGGGCCAGAATATGCTGTTCTTATTTAGGCACAACGCCCACTGACGTCAATGTGTTCTTTGCTCGAAGCTGTTCTGAGTAAAAACTGAGAGACTGAACCCCAGGTTGAAATGCTGAATCTTAGAAAAAGTCTATAGGGGACATTATTGTAGCTAAGTATTGCCAAGGCTTTTTAAGCACTGCTTTGTACTGTAATTAGTGTTCCACCTCCTACTCTATTAGCTCTATCAGTGTGTAAAGCACTCTTCACAAATTTCTACAACAGAACAGATTGAGAGAGTGCATTAAAGACAGTGTTTTCATACCATGAATTCTTTTCCATTTTTAATTCTTTGTAAATGTCCCTGTTCACAGGAATGACTTACAAGGTTGGTGCATTATTGTTCCACAGACTTTCTTTCAAAGTGCCAGTGATTTAGACCTTTGAGATGAAACCATGTCACACCAGAAGCAATGCATAACATTTATGAAGTCTAATTGCAGCTTTTTCAGAAGGACTTTGCATTGACATATCTCTCTGGTCATATTATGATATAAACATGAGAGGCTGTAGGATACTAAGGAGAATTTTGTGCTTTGGATATCCACATACACTCAAGACAAGGCAATAAAATTGATCTGTGTTTGGACACAAAAAGAAGAATATTAAAACTAAGATTACAAAGCTAAAGGAACATAAGAATGGCAGCAAAGGTCAGACCACAGGCCCAGCCATCCCAGCACCCTGCTTCTGGCTGTTGTCAACAGCAAAGGCTGAGTGAAGCTTACAGGGATACCTTCTCAAAATACCAGTTTACCATATTTAGACTTGTTGAGTGAGAACTTGTATCTTGGTATTTAATAGCTTTCAGTGGATTTTTCTTTCATCAATTTCTCCACTCATTTTTAAACCTAGAGTTACTTTGCCTCCAGGTGTCTTCTAGCAAGGAGGACAGATTAAGTTGCATATGCAAATGAGATTTGCCTCTGTGTAAAAACATAAACTTCTTCCACAAAGGTTTAAAAATGTGGCATCCATTATTTATTGCCATTGCAAACTTTGAGTGAAGTTATCACTATTTTCTGTGGCACTCAACAAAATGGAGAGCATCACAAACACTAATGAATTTACTTTGAAACATCTGAGGTAGGTAGATAAATATCTTGATTTTATATTATAGCCTAAAGAGACTATTTGCCTCAATATGTCAAATGCCATTGGTAGAGTGTGGCAAATCCAAGAGCAGAATCTAGGTCATTAGCATCCCTATCTGTTCTCTAAAGTACAAGATAAGGAAGAAAAAGCACAAGAAACTACAGAAAAAGAAAAGATCAATACTGAAGAGCTTTTAAAAGCTTAAGAATAAATTCAGATCTGGCTGAAGTTAATGAAGCTGAAAGGAGCTGTACCCATTTTTCCCATTTTTTCAGTATTTGTACTTGTTCTGGTCTCCACAGCTACTAGCTTTGCAGATGAAATACATGGATGTATTCTGTGCTCTTATAAAATATCTGTATTTTCCTCTGTACTGACTTCTTTCATAATATGCCTCTCTTTTTGAGTAAACCATATTGCTTTTGCTTCATCATTGGCTAAATGGAGTTTTGGAACATTTCTGCTTGTGGAATATTCTGCCTATGGGATAAGCCTACTGGTTGGAATCCTTTGCAGATGGTTCTCTGCAGAACAGAAACAAGTCCATGCCTTCCAAAATGCAATAAACATCTTTAATAATSCCTTGCAAACTAAGAAAGAGACACTATAAAAACATCATTCATCCCACCTGCTTCAAAAGCCAAGAGAAAAAAATTACAAACATTGGACAGTGACTCTGATATGCTAATTCATGGAAGTATTTTAAGGGCATTTGATTCTGTCTCCAGAGCTTCAGCTAGGGGTGGGGAGGGATGGGACATGACAGTGTGGGGAGAGGGCCTGAAACGCTAACCTGTATGTATTTCTTTTCACAGTAAAATCAGGATAGTGAAAAAAAGGGGATGTTATCTCTCCTAAACTGAATTTGTGATGTCCATTCTTGTCTCTTATTTATGATCAATTTTGAACAACTCTTTAGTGATGCTGCAGTGTGCCTCATTATAATGGAAGTGCTCTGTGGTCTTACAGGGCAATATGACAGAGCATATTTTCTCTATCATACAGTATTATCACACAGAAATGCAGAAATAGACGTACTTAGAAGAGGGAGGAACTGCTTGTCTAGCAGTACTGAAGAGAAATTACATAAGAGTTTTTAGACCAAGGACAATATTGTCTCAAATGGACCAAGAATATATAATTCATACAGTTAAACCAGGAAAAAGTTTTGAGTAGTTAGTGAATTTCCTTCCCCTCAAATGTAACATCTCTTTTTTGGTGATACACTGGTATATACAGGCACCGTCAGTTGTGAAGCACTACGGTATATTCATATTAATAAGAGTTTTCTCTTTCTCACCCATACATACATATTTTATATGCACATATTTTTTCTATTTCAAAGTAGAAGTCAGTGGGGCATTCTTACTTTAAAGATACGTGTTCATCAGACCACAAAGAGAGAAAGATACAACCTTCTTTGTTTTATCCAAGTGATTTCTGCTCTGAATAGTTTGTCACATTATCAGTCAGACCTCAGCTAGGCAATCCTGAAAATCTGTGCATCAGATTGCATGTTGACTGGTAGAGCTAAAACCCAACACTGCATGTAATATGTTTCTATTATTCTACTTAGAGTTTAAATGGTGTAGAAACTATGAAAGGTCAGGAATGAAGTTATGCCAGAGAATCTAACTGTAGAAAGGGGAGCTAATGCTCTGTATCATTTCAAGGCAAGCGGCAGCTGGCAGCATTTTGGAATTTTCTGAAGAATGGCACATTAAACTGACATTACTAGAAACTGGCCCTGATGAAACTAAATGGCTTATAAAAGGATTAATAAAAAGTTGTCCTAATGATTAAGAGAGTCCACCATTTTCTTTCAGAGATTAAATGTCTGAGTTTAATATGAAGTTAAGAGATTTAATGACTTTTTCATGCATACTTTACTCATGTTAGTTTACTAACTTTATAATAAAAATTAAAAATATTTTTAAAAGCCTTTAAAAAGTTCTTATTTAGCTGTTGTAATGGGGATCAAGGTGGCAACTGAGTGTATAAAAATCAATAGGCAAACTATAGTAGAAAGAAAAAGAATTTTTCTATATGGCAGAAGCTGCGGTATGAAACCACTAAATTAAAGGTAATACTCTCACTGCAGTTTTATCCTTCTTGTATGAACTACCTAAATTTTTTGTAATAGCTTATCAACCAAATTCCATGTTTTCCCTTTCACAAATTTTTAGAAAATTCTTGTAAATAATGAATGATGGACTGTGTCATGTAAATATGATTCAGTCTATCTTCAGGAAAATGAAACAAAAATGCATTTGTGAACATTCTCTGTTGCTTGCAAGAATAAAGCTGTAAGCAATTAATTATTTAACTTCACACATGTACTCTCTGAAAAGATTTTATTAGTCACGTATAAGATAACGCAAGAGTTCTGAATCTTCACAAATATTCAGAAAATAGCAAAAGCTGTTTATTAAACTTCAAAGTTCAAACAAAGACTAATTTGCATCTTAGATGACCAATTATAAATTGTGTAGGCAAACTGTAACTGAAAGATAAAATTTGTTGAGGTAAACTACATAGGAATGAGTCACAAACAAATTTATGATCTGTTTAGAAAAGCAGAAAAAAGGCTGACTTTGTCAGGAAGATGGTGCACTGGAACGAGTTAGTACAGTTCCGACTCAGTGAGAACTTGCTTTGAATTGTTCTGAGATCTATAGTTCTCACTATTCTCACTGTCTGACTGGCCACTCTCGTCACCTACTAAAGTGCCAGTGGTGTGACTAATGCATGTAGCCATAATGAATGTCATAAAGCCAGAGCCAACCAAACACAACTCTAGTTAGTATGTGAGTGTTGTTGCCGTCACTTGGTGCAGGTACAGCTTCATACAGTTCATTATATGAAACATCACTAATTTTTGCACATTCAGTAACATTTTGAAAATAGGTATCTTCAGAAAGACAGTCAATTTTTCCGATATACATTTTAAATTGTATTCTGTATTCTCAATGTTGTGTAAAACTTTCTGTGGATGTAAGTGGAAAAGGTCAAACAGCTATGTGTTCTAGTAATCTCCATCAATCATTTTTTTTTCTGGAGAACAAGCTAACAGCACTTTGGAACACAGTTCTAGTTTCTCATTAATTACTTTATTTAAATATCATGTTTGCTAGTGATATCAACACTGTGATATGGAATTCTGGTCAATGCTGCTAGGCATCCAGCTTCCTTGCAAGAACGTATAAAATGACCTGTAGAACGCATCACTAACTTTAACAAGGCTTCAAAAGACTATAAAACATGAGGTTCATTATCATTATTGAAAACCTTTTGTTAAGTTTCAGTGTGTTTGAATCAAATTTTAATGAGTAAGCAGAGCCTCTGGATAATCTTAATTCAAAAGGATACAAATTATGAAAGCTGGCTATAACAAACTAATCACCAGCTGAAGGAAGACTCTCCCCTCCTTTCCTTAACAATGCTCATGTGTATTTCATGGATATAACACACACACATACACCAGGTTAAGACTGTATTCAAAAAGCATAAAATGCCAGCAAAAAAGATTCTTTTTACTTTAATACATTTTCCTTCTATTGCTCTACTTTTATTTATTTTATTTATTTGACAGCCTGATAGCCAAGTCCCTTTATTTGTTAACTATATTCCTCATCTATCTGTATGAGCAATATAAATCTAATTTTCTAGTAATGTGAAGAGGAGAAGGTGAAGGGTCTGGAGAACAAGTCTTATGAGGAGCAGCTGAGGGAACTGGGACTGTTCGGTCTGGAGAAGAGGAGGCTGAGGGGAGACCTTATCGCGCTCTACAACTCCCTGAAAGGAGGTTGTAGCGAGGTGGGTGTTGGTCTCTTCTCCCAAGCAACTAGCGATAGGACGAGAGGAAATGGCCTCAAGTTAAGCCAAGGGAGGTTTAGATTAGATATTAGGAAAAATGTCTTTACTGAAAGAGTGGTTAAACATTGGAACAGGCTGCCCAGGGAAGTGGTTGAGTCACCATCCCTGGGAGTATTTAAAAGACGCRTAGATGAGGCGCTTAGGGACATGGTTTAATGGGCATGGTGGTGTTGGGTTGACGGTTGGACTTGATGATCTTAGAGGTCCTTTCCAACCTTAATGATTCTATGATTCTATGAGATATATACACTACGGATCTGTAAAAGCACCTCAGTTTACAACTGCCTTCATACAAGTAAGTCTGTAACTTAGCAGGGATCCCTATTTCACCTGCTCAAATTATGCTGTCCACCAAGAGGCCCGTGTTCTCTATATTAATCTGATGCTGGGCTAAGAAGGGAGGCTGGAGAATGTCAAATTTCTGTCTCTTCAAGAATACCTTCTACCACCCCCTCTTTCTCTGAACCTAGCTTCAGATGATGTCCCCTACTTTGGGCAGGGTTTCTTTCAACTGTACCACTAGCAAACAAAGATATATTTACAGTAAAACATTTACTGTAACTCTACATATTGTCTCATCTGACTGGATTTTGAAAATGAGGAAATAATCTTTAACAGATATTACTAGCAATGTCAGTGAGAGTTAAACAGAGTCCTAAACATGTCTGCTGAAGAGTAGATAAAAGGCATATAAGCTCTCCACCTCTTCATGTTAGTCATTTAGATGTACTTTTTGACAAAGATACCAGAAGGCCTTTTCAGTGACCATCCTTTACTTGCAAAAGGAGCAATTTAATACTGCAGCAAATGCCTGGCTCAAAAGCTTATTTTCACATATTACAGATAGGACACTGCTGAATCAGAAGAGCTACAGTTTATTATTCTTCAACTATTTCCATACAGAAGCATACAGGATAAAGATATGTGCTCCCTTTTCAGTTTTTTAGTATCTTTTGCCTCTTCATATGTTTATATACCCACATACAGGCACATGACTGTCCTTTTCAACTGCCAGATGCAGACCAGAGCTCCCTCAAATGCATCTGTGCAATGTCAAATGCCTTATCAGTGTTCAGCAAGTAATAAATAAGATTTAATAATAATTAAAAAATTATTCCTCCCATAACTTCCTTGTGAATCCTGTTTATAATTTTCTTACATGAGAGGGAGAGAATAATACTGGATTCAAGATCTGACATGTAATTTAAGAGGTGAATTTTGGTGGGAGAGTTTGTTATTTTCTATCCAGAGAAGTAAAGTTGGTATAACAAAATCACTTTGTAGGTTTACATTACAGTTTTAGTAGGGCAAATAATATGTATAATACAATAGGTCCAGTAGAAGTAAACAATAGGTATTATGCTGTTATTAAAATAAAAAACTCTGAACAATTTCTTCAGTATTCAAAAACTACTTTTAAATTCATTTCATTTTGGATATGGACCCTGCTGGGATAACCGCAGTGATTAGAGAATCAATATAGCATAAGCTAGCCTGAGGGAATTAGGGCCTGCAAGGATACACTAGGTTCAGAGCTCACTCTGTAATGGCATGTGTCAGCGTAACAAATCTCATGATGACGAAGAGAGGAAAACCAGATGTGGGGAGAAATACACAGATTACTACTATCCCATCCCCCCGACCTGCTGCTGCTGTATGTTTTGTCTTCCCTGTCACTCATCCAGCAAAATTTTATTTTCTCCGTACCTCTCCTACCAAGTTTCCAGTTCCATTCCCTGGTACAATACATGGTACCAGAAGCTTATATCACAGTCCTTTGGGCAGAGAGTTTTCTATCCTCAGAGACTAAATAGAGAGAAAAACATGAGCCTGAACTTTTCATAATACACCTTGAGATCCAGAATTGATCCTTCTGCTCTTCAAAAACAATGTTCTTCTGCTGCCAGCTAATGTTAGTTCTGCAGCTCAAATGGAAGATATCTATTCCATACTTATGGGTTTTCCAGACATAACCCTGCTGTTGGTGTAGGATGGGATAAGTACTATGCAGATTTCCTTTTTAATCTTAGGAACACACACACATACACACACGTACATGGACACAATTTCAAGGGACATTAATGCTACTGTAAAGTCAAGCAGTAGAACACGCAATCTTAATTCTGTATCTTTGAGTTTCTGCATTAYGAGAAAGTCTTGAATCACAACTTAATATGATACTTATTCCACATGATTCCTTCAATTCAATGAGCAGCAGAGCCAAAGGACTGTATTTAAGACTACACAGATCATGAACAAACTGACATATCTCTATGCATGTTGGATTTTCCCTACACATATGCACAACTTTGAACTGCAGCCTTAAGAATACTTCTGAAGGTATTCTTCATGAACTGAGAAACACAAGCACTTCCAGCTAACTTAATCCAGACCATGTTACTAGATAATATTAACTATACGATATGTAACAGATTAAAAGAAAAAATCCCTAATCAAAGCTTGCAACACGCTTTATGTTTCTCTAGTAGAGCACTAGAAATAATCACTAGGGAATCCACTATTTTCACTGTAAAATATTTCTGTCCGGTTTCTGCTGTGCTTTTGACTCCTGAAAACACTGATAAAGTCTCACACTCTTCATCAGCCTCGCTGGTGCCTTTCACTGCTTAGGAAAGTTGGATCATTCAAAGGCATTATATGCTGGTTGTAAGGGAAGAAGTCTTACAGAGAAATTTTTGCTGAAAGAGGCACAAAGAGTCAGAATTGCCTATTTCACAGTTCGCCCACGTTTTACTTTAGGATCTGAAAAAATATTATTGATTTTATCTAACAAAACAATAAGAGTGCTACTTGGGTCACCTGGCAAAGAATAGAGGGTGAATTAAGTCCCTCATTTGGAGATAAAAGTTGCTAGTGTCAAAGCAATCCCTGACCTTGCCTGTGACATGCCTCAACAAGCACAGAGAAAACTAAACTGAACTAATTTAGTGTTGGGTTTTTTAACCTTTTAACCTTTTCGTAAGTTACACCACTGTAAAACTACTACCTCTTAAATTTACATCTCTTCTCTAAAATCCTGTCACACAAGAGAAGGGATTGATATGCATGAGCAATTACAGATCAATACAGTGTTTGTTTATCACTGATGGGGTAGAGCTTTTCTCTAATGTCTAATGACTGAGGTTTATTTTCTAATCAGATGTGCATTTCCTCTATAACTGTGTTTCGCTGAAGACAATCATTTGGATGATATGAGACATAACAAATCAGTCATTTTTGCCATGCCATTTTCAATGTTAATGTAGTGACTTTGAATCCAATGAGTGCCTTGCACACATGATGCCTATCTGGTTTTGCACAAGTTTTGCATTCTTGCAGTTATAATGCAAAGCCAGATGGTTCAATCGATCAGTGCCTGGCAGGTGGATCCTGCTCACAAAACTGGGGAGAATGCCAGCATTCTTGACAGTATGGATGTTTTACCATCTCCACCTCTTGGCTTGAAATTTATCAGAGGTGAGAGTGATCAGAATTACACTTGAAGTC
The DNA here is from genome assembly GCA_035582835.1 of Phoebastria nigripes. NCBI lineage: Eukaryota > Metazoa > Chordata > Aves > Procellariiformes > Diomedeidae > Phoebastria > Phoebastria nigripes. The sequence continues at coordinate 412,282 of JAYKAV010003118.1, forward strand.
TGCATGCAAGCGGTTTTGGCATTGCACCACAGTTACAGGAAAAACAGCCAGGCTGAAGGCTTGAATTATGATCTTGCTCTTTCTCCTCCCGCCTTCCATTGCCAACTTTTTCTTAATGTCCTTTCAAAAACCTGGCATCATAACAGAATGTAAAAAAGTGGAAAGAATGATGTTCAGATTCTCTTGGATGTACTTCTTTGGTTGATCCAATCCACACTGAGCAAGCAGCCAGTAAGTTTGCCCTTGGGGTTCTCAAGCAGAGAAATACCCTCACATCACCTTATTCTCTTTTCTTTCTTTCTCTATTCTTTTTAAAAAATTAAAGTGTGATTTGTCTTTACTTTTGGTTTTGTAGGGATTTAGATTATGAGAAATGCAAAGGGGAGGTTTATTTGCTGATTCAACTCAAAATGAACCCTTGCATTTCAGCACCAGGAAGCATCATTAATTGAAAGCTAAATATATATGATTTGAAAGTTCTGGTCCACATTTGAAAAATGTAGTCACTGGAAGATTGTTCTCTAGAATATAGAGCTAGAAGATATGTCAAGAGATTATTAGTTCATCACCCTACCCCAATCCAGGACCAATTATCTGTATTGAACAGGGACTCATTTTCTTTCATTGCTTAACTGAACAAGAGCTAAGACAGGCTATAGCAGCGCAAAAGATAGACTCTAAACTGAGCTGAACTCTATACCACTCTCCCGCTCCCCTGGGCCAGCAGGGGATGTGTTGGCCTTCACCATAACCTAATAAAGTTTACCGGTTGCTCTAATTTCTGGCAGTTGAAGGTTTGGTCTACCCTTCATGCCCTCATAGTATCTCCTGTGTTGGGAAGAGAGCAAGAAGTGAGAGGTCAACTTAGCTGGCTTCATAACAGCTGAGAAACATCTCAGTCCCCAAAAGTCTTGATAGGTTGTTTTGCTTTGGTGTAGTTTTTTGCCATTTTATATGTTTGCACTGCTCAAGCTGTACAAATGGAACTTGGAAACACAGGATATTGCTGCAAACTATATTATTTCAACAAATTGTTCTCAACAAGGTTTTTGATAAGAAACTCAACTTTTCCATGGCCTAGTCTATGTACAGATGCTCTTATTTGGTACTGATGCAGGCCATCAACAATAGTAACCCTTATGACAACTGTTAGCCTTTATTGTAAGCTCAGCAGAACCTCCCCTATACCATCCCTTTACTGCTTAGGTAAAGTACTTAGGTTCCAAAACCAGATAAAGAAACATTTGTATAGAAGCTACACTGTAATGAATATAACTGAGACATCACGATTTATTCATCACTTGGTCAGAAACACAACTTTTTTTTTCTTCTTCTTCCTTCAGCCTACCTCATGAACCAACCACAGTGTCTAAAAGCTGCTTCTGTTAAAGCTGAAATTAGACATGATTCATTAGCCATCCTGATAGAGTAGGAACAATGCAATTCATCTCAAGCACCTCAAATCCTCTAGAAGACAAAAGGCAAGTAATGGGTACTACACTGATAATAAATTTATAATTTTCAAACTTACTTAGTAAAAGAAACAAGACCAGAATTCTCTATTTCTTAGCTTTTTCCACCCTTTAGAAGCATTCACAACTAGCTGAAATTAGGTACCCAGTTTAGATACACAAGTCGGGAAGCTGGTCTCTCTGGGATCACAGAATAATCAGTGAAGAAAAAACAGGCTTATTAGAATTCAGAGGACAAATTTCCACATCCTCTTGGGATCTTCTGAAATAAACTGAGTACAATCCAAAATTTCAGTGTAGTTTCTTTCTCATAGATATTTCTCTACAATGAAGAACCCACCCCCTCAAAGAGGGGTTCTATGGAAAAAGCTCTGTTTAAATAGCTCCACGGAAACAGTTCTACAACTAGTAAAAGGCTTTCATACAATTAGCCCACTCTCCTTCAGAGGATTTATTTTTTGCTGGCGAATATGGCCCATCGTAATTACTTTCCTCACTTTCTTACACACACAAGAGAATAACACAGAGCAAATCTTGCAATTAGATATTCAGAGGTTTTATCTGTAATAAACTATGTATGGCAAACTAAAACATTTGTTCATAATTTTCTGCAAACAGACTCTGGTATTTATGAAGCTGTTGGTTATGCATAACTTTATTCGTAAGTATATTACAGCCTGGCAGGGTTTGAAAAACTATTGTTTTTTAATTGATTTTGTCTATTTGGTACTTTGTGAAGCTGCTTGTAAGTTACATGGTCAGTTATTGTTTCCTCCAAGCTGTAAAAAATCATTAGGCTCTTTTTCTTAACTGCCTATATATATGCAGCCTTTCCAAGGAACTGGGATGAACAAAGGCCTGTATGCATGAGGGCACAGTGAAAAATAAAAAAGAAAAACTGGTTGAACTGAGTGCATTTGAATAAATATCCATGAATACAGCTTTACAGTATTTACTTAGCTTCACCCTTCAGCTTGTTTTTTTCCAAGGACTAATGAGAGAGGCGTTATGTTCCTGCAGTATAACACAAGAGACAGCAGTTCTGCTCTCTTCTAGAAATTATATCCTCCTCCTCCCAACTTAGACTTCATAACCATTTCAGATACTGTGACCCAAATTGTCTCACTATAGCTCTAAAAGCAGAATGACAGTAAAAAGCATAAATGCTTCTGCGTGCAGTAATTTGAAGTGGAGCCTGTGCTTGAACACTTGGCTTCTGTAGAATTTTCAAGCCAGGCCTCCAAAAACAGACTTGCCAGCCAACACTGGCCATTTTGTTTCCACCAATAGGTGTGTATGCACTAACACATCGGGATGTTCCATCTAAAAATTATGTTTTTGGCTTGAGCTGTCCCTTCAGTATAAACATATTAACTCCCTAATGTTTATATATCTGCTTGACAACTCTCTAGCCATGAGGATGGAATTCTGCCAACCAAAATTTTCTGTTTCATCCTTAATGTAAACAGTTGCTTTGAAGTGCTCCAGGCTTATTGAATGAACAAATAACCTGTTTATGTAAAATATTCAGGGAAAATTTCCACAACCCTTCAGTATATAATTGCAGTTTGCCTTCAGATTCATATAGTATATCAACAGGTCTGTTTTTATATGTACAGAGGCTCTCCTGTATGGTACAACCTTAGAACAATGCTTATTCTGAAAGATAAAACTGAGTAGGAAAAGCTGAGGAAAACAAAGCAAGCTGGCTTAAGCCAAAATGTTCAAATCTAGATACTCAAGGTTAAGCACCTAAAGTCATATCTGCCTACCAGTCACATAAATATTATTTTTAGAAGTGACTAGACTTTTAGAGGCATCATAAGTGGCTTTCCTGACAAAGATATTACTGGTAAATCAGTTTATCTTGCCGTATATAATATTGATTCTTAATAAGAACGCAATATAAATGAAGTAAATATCAACTGTGTAAAAATCAATTTTACTTGTCTCTCTCTTGGGGCTGCTTCTTCCAGGACTGCTCCTCAACTGCAGGTTGAAGAAATCTTCCAGCTGCAGCCACTTGTATCTGTCTGCTCTCTAGTCTGGACACTATTTGCAACTTTTGCAACTGATCTGTACAGTGCACAACTGGTTGTTCCAGGAAGCAACAACCCAACTGTACTGTGTATACAGTAGGTGCATTTATATGAGTGGGGTGGGGCGGGTATGTAGCGTAGTGTAGGATCCTACTCACAGCTGGAGAAAATGTGTCTCTGAATGTGTCTCTGGTCTAGAGTTTAATAGCCACCAACAACGGCTTTAATCTAAGGACTACATTGTCCCCGCTGATATTCATACCCTCCTTTTTGATTTGGAAATTCTACTTTTTAATGCACCATGTTTATTTTTACTAGGTGAAAGTCAGGTTCCATTTATCCTCTGCTGATTAAGATAATCCCCTTTGATAGGCAAACAGCAAAAGTATATAAATCCAGTGTATGCTTCTGAAAGTTATTATGGCTTCTTTAGCTTCTACAAATTTTCTTCATCTGGAAGAACATACACTGAAATCAAAGAAGTCAAACCTATTCTGTTTTTAAAAACTCTTTTCAGTAATTTTAGATTAATCAGGTGAAACTGTATTCTTAACATGTGCATGCTTCAAAAATGTTTTTAAATTCAAATATTACTAGACTCTATGAAGCATTTAGTGAGTGAAGTCAGCTGCCACTGAAGTCTTAAATCCAGAGGTATTCTTGTACAAGCCTCACCTTGTAAGAGCACCACCAGTTAACCAACTTCTGTTCCTATGCATCCCGTGAAAGTAGGACTGGAAAATATATCTCACTTCTGCCAGCAAGGCCAGGTTCCAGCGAGACCTGGAGTCTCTCCAAAATCTGGGAAAGAAGCCAATGGGGAGTCCCAAAAATAGGTCCCTCCCAAGCAAAAAAGACATTGGCAAGTGCATCTATCTCCCAACACATCAACACTTGTAAAACCCTACCACATAGGAATATTGTCTTTGAGGACATTTCATTTGTGATTTACACACATAGTGGTTAACTTCTTCTCTAACAGAAGGTAGTTTCTAGCACTTGGGATACCAGCCACAGGATAAACTGTTCTACTGTTCTACAAATCTTGTATTTTAGACCACTTTTTAAAAAATTCCCATTCACATTCTCATACAGCTTGTAACTACACTTATGGATGACTAATATGCTCTATTATCTACAGTAAATACATTTATCTCATTTACTAACAATAGTTTCATGCTCATCCATGTTACACAAAGAATGATCTCAACCATTTTAGAATCTAGAATCTGAGTTAGATTAGGCTCCTGTTCTGTATTGCTCTTGTAAGAGGTAGTGGAGGAACTATCTCTTTCTGCTGACTATATAGGAATCCAAGTGAGACTAGTCTCTTAACTTAGGTTTTTAAACCAGACGCCTAACGTTAAGCTGTGTGAGAACAATAATCTTACATGCTCACTTTCACCCTCACTAAATTAACTGGGTAAGGATTCTCCTTGCTATATTCTGTCACTTTCATGCATCAATAGCATGAGCTAGACTGGCAGTCATATATTACCCTTTAGTCTGTTTGCTTACTATCTAGGCACCTCATTATTTAGCCACACGATGGATATAATGACAGTTGCTGCCATTAGGATGTCATTCATTCAAACATTTCAGACAGGTTTAAGAAAAGTGCTGGATAATGTTATGACCAAAAGATAACTGCATAGTCATGGAAGATTATGATCAGGAAAACCAGCATTATGGTTCAGGGCTTACTTACAGACTCCCTTACCTAAATTAGTAGCTCAGCACAAACTGAAGGGAGAACAGTAACTGATTATCTTTTTAGTTTGTTTGCCTTCCACTAAAATGTCAGGAACTGGGCAAAGCTAGAGACAAAATGTTGCTCCAGATGGATCAGTGATGCCACGTGCTACACCAAACACAGAAATCCCGGAATCATGTATGTTACAACATTACTAAATAACGGTAAGTGGTTTGAATACATATGTGTGAACAGCTGACTTTTTATTTAATCACTGACCTGGAAAACAATTATTAAAGAAATTAGCTTCACACTAATTTCTCAAAGCTTTTGCCSTTTTTTTTCCTCCAGTGAGCTAATATTTTTTGTTGACTTCAGACTTATTAAAATTTTTAATTCACTGAAATAAAACATGGTTGAGGTGTTTACATTTTTATTTTCTCATTTAAAAAACTGAAATGCCTTGTTTTCAGAAGGATCACACAAATTTTTTGCCAACTTCCTCCTCCTAACCAAAACAATTCCGCAAGAAGCAACAAAATTATCTGGTCAATCTGAACCTACGTTTTACTAGTGGAAGTTTTGACCAACCAACTCACAGACTTCTAGCTTGGATAGATTTTCCCTCTTAGGAATAGAAGGCCATTCTCCCTTCCTGTACCAACACTGATTCTCAGGTTTTCCTATTCATTCTTTTTCTTAATCCTATACATATCACTACAACCTCAGTCTTTTCCCTTCTGAATGTTTTCTTTCTCTTTTTCATGTATTCTTAATCTCTATTGTTTTTCCCCCTAAATTTTCTTCTCTTTCCCCCAGTGATCCCATTGTTTATTTGCTAGCTTTGATACCATCCTAAATCCCTGCACAAATAAGATGCTTCTGTGGTCAACCGCAAAAGAAGCGATGGCAGGAGGGGGAAGATATGCAGGTACAGGATCTGTCCATCTCTCTACTGACTAACTGAAGCCAGGATATTTCAYCAGGAACACTGCTCCCATTTACTGCCTCACTCAACCCTTCTTCAATCACTGCCACCTTTCAGTTTTGGAAAAATTGAAATCACCTTTGAAGGGGAAGTGCTTTCCAACACACCCTGCATCTTACTAGCTGGGATGCACCCAGGGTCTCCCTAGCCCCAGAAGAAGAATGACTACTCTGTAAACCTGTTGCTGTAAGTCTCTTCCTGCTCAGTTCAATTCTCTTCTTGTTCTTCATAACTGAATCACAGCATTTCTGAAGTGGTTCAAGCTTCCAAGGACCTTCCTTGCTTTCTGAAAAGTGCCCGGACAAATACCTGAGTCCCTAGCATACATCAATGACAAAAAGTTTGGGCAAATGCTGGCATCTTTTAGTAACTAGAGGATGTGTCAAAGTGAGGATTAAATATGTGTTCAGCACTGTGAATGGCTGCTCAGCCAATGTCAAAGCAAGCGAGCTCTACTTCAGCTGGCAAAGATGCTGCACATATAAAGTCCAGCTTACAAAGGTCTTTCTGGTCTTTGTCAAGCCCATAAAATAAAAGCACTCCATAACATAAATCAAAAGGAATTCAAAATCACTCTCTCTCAAGCTGGTAATAAAGGCCCCATTTCAGTTCAGCATTCTATGTAAGAGCCAAACATGGCAAAACACCAAGAAGAAAGGAGATGGAATCTCCCTCCCCCATAACCTTTTATACTTGGGTCATTTTAATTGATTCTTACTCCATAGCCTCATTACTGGATTCTCTCAACTGGCCTTATTTTGCTTGCTTATCTGAAAGGTAGGCAGTAAGTTCCCATTCCTCAGAAAGATTTAACTTCTCCCCTGCCAAGCCCTGTGCTGAATTCATCTCCCCTTTAATAGCTGCAACACTGACTTCAGTTTAAGATGGTGAACTCAGCTGCTTATTTTTTTGATACAGACAAACTCCCCCCTCTCCTTCAACCATGAAATTTTCTCACTGATTTTAACTTGCTCTGACTGGACTATAAACAAATTATTCAAATAATTTGAAAAGTTAGTATCATTAAATAAATCTTTTCCATTCATCAATCTAAACTGATCTGTCTGGACATAACTGAACCACGCTGTCTTTACATGAGGGAAGTGTTGCTTGGTTCTTCCTCTGTGCAATTTCTTCCTCAAAATATTTGCTCTTAAATAGGTTAATTGTTTTCCTCTGCCCACATTGAGTCTGTCAGGAAGGTAAATGCACAGCTAACCTTAACACACACTTTCCCAGGAAAGAGAGTAATTTATCATCGCAAGAACTATAGCATATCTAGGAGACATTAATAGCTTGCCAGCCAAGTGACCTACATATGGCAAGATAAGGCTACAATCAGCACAAGAAATCTTATATACACAAAAGAAGCATGACTCCATCTGGTTTGAGTTGCCATCTTGCTTTTACCTCCTTTTGCTGAAAGTTTTGACTGCTGCTTTGACTGAGCATCTCTTTATGTTAGATCCTAACAAGAGAGCAATTGTATGCAGCAACACAGCATTCTCACACTGTTATGATTATGTGCTGGTGGGAAGGTCTGGAAAACCACTAAGGGTGTATAAACAGCAATAAATTAGTTCCACCTTCCTTAAGTGGCAAGTTTAAAAGGAATAGTGCAAATGTGTACTAACTTATTCTTGAAAAAAATAGTAAAGACCTAGGGGTCTTTTTGCACATCCATCATGCCAATAACCACTGTTCTTGTCGTGTATCAACCATCACACATAACTATAGGCTTCTTAATCTGCACAAGGTGCTGTTACACTTCAAACGGTGTGTACCTCTAATGTGCTGTTTTGGACCTCTCTTCCTGCTGAAAAACACTCTCCATGGCAGTTATCACCAGGTGGCACTATTGCACAGCCTGCCAAGCACTTTTCCCAGTGTGTGAGCAAACGTCCATTCTTTGGAAGACATGTTGATAATAGAATTGCCGATTATATTTTTGTTAGATAAAGTTTTATCGTGTCAAAGGCAGAATAATTTGCTCTCTGCTTTGCTTTTTGATGGAAATCAATCCTTTCAGGCAAAATTACTCCCTGGCAGTGGGTTTCTGTAGAAGAAGAGGGCATCCGTCTACTCTTTGTGACTACTGTTCCAGGACTGATGTATGTAACAAAACACGTTACATTTAGAATACATCCACACTATGTCACTGATTTCTCCTCCACTGGGAAGTCAACCTAGAAGGTCCCATATATGTTTACTACTATTCAACAAAGGAAAACCACTATTCTGAGTGAAGGGTAAGGCTTCAACTTGTCTGAAATTTCAAGTAGACTGAAGTATGACTCGGACGTAACCTGCACCACTGTGTCTATATTGAAAAACACACAAGTAAACAAAGCACACATACACATAAGACTCACCTTGAGGCACTAAGTTCATTTCTCTGAGTTCAAAATGGGGAGAGTGAGAATTCACTCTAATTTATACTTCAGTGGTCACTGTTGGTTGCTCAAAATCACATTCTGCTAGACACCCCTCCATTGGCAAGGCAAGGAAACACTAACATTTTTTAAGAAGTCAAATGAACTGTGTCTTGGTGTGTTGTTGAATGCATGTATCTTAAAAACAATCTGTTCTATGATTCTATGATCTCAAATAATGTTAACATAGCAATGCCACTGTAAGTTGTACAGCAGGCATTAACAACTACACAATTGCTTTTTTCACAGGAGGAAGGGAAGAATTTGTGAAACACAAGCCCAGAAAATTTCCCTGGAAATGCAGAGCAGGGGCTGAATTAATAAACCTTATTAACCCCTCATGTTCAGAAAGCACACAACACTCACCATTGAAAAGTAAGCATTTCCCACCACTCTGCCACAGAACTGAGCTGCTAGAATGTTTCTCTGTTTTTTTAGAAGTGTTGACTATGCCGTTTCTGCTGGCTACCATTGACTTTTTAAGTTTCAAAACAGCAAGTGGGATAAATGCTACCCATGGAAAAGGATCTAATTGCTTTTTTTTTTTTTTGAATTGTTTGCATGGATAACTGCAGTAGTCATATTGTCACATGTTTGGTCAGATAAAACTCCGAATTTCTATGTAAGAATATACACATATCAGTCTTGTGTACCGTGACCCTTAGATTTCTCTGAAGGTAACACTGCTTAAAAGAGCACTACCTTCTGTAGTCTATACATCAAGCAATGACTATTCAACACCTATCAAACACTTCAACACTTAGTGTTATGGAAAGGGGACCAAAACTGTTTTCAAAACAGCAAAGCCTACAGCTAACGCTTGTGATTTTGTCCTGTTGCCTTCCCTGCTTCTCCATCCATCACCTTTGAATGTCTCCTGCCTATTCATCAGTGAACAGAGTATGAACTGCAGAAAGCTAATACTGAGCACTGAGTGTTTGTATATTTTCATGGCATTTTCTGATTCAACAAGAATTTCAGTAAGCAGGCCAACTGTTAATCAAGCCACTCATCTTTGTGAATCAGAAATAAAAAAAGATTACCGTAGTGACCTGTAAATATACCTGCTCATTTATTGAAACTGAGACTTGCTAATACTTGTTTTCAAGACTTCCAAAGCAAATCAGAGATTTTGCAGGGCATGTGCTTGCATTTCATTCTCTCAAAATCTACACTGAACTGAGGGTCCTAGTGGCCTGTTGCTGAACTGTAAGATGTTCTACTAGTTAACTTTTGAACCAACTGCATTAAACATGCAGCCTATATTCATCCTCACCAGAAGGAGTTACCCATCAAGGACTCATTTGGTCCAATATTTAATAATTTGCYGTGACCTTTCAGTATCTGATTTTGTCAATTGTTTATGAATACAAACTATGTAACTTATATCATATAGCAGCTGATGGTCAGAGTACATAAAAAGACTCGTTATGCCACTGTTTCTTTGCTTTTCTTGTTTCAAAATTGTTTTGATATACTACATTGGTTTTACACTTTATTTTCAAGTGTAATTTAGAGTTTGTACTACTTGCTAACATGTAATACAACTAGCATTTATATAGCATATCCTGCAATAGTGTACTATTACAGAGAATTAAACATTACTAAAACCCAACGATTGTTTCTAGCCCGTTATCCCTAGTGGGAGTAATAATATTTTTCACTTATCATGAAACATGCTAAATGAACAGACTCTCCCTTTACCTATAAAAAGGCACAATACAGGTAGCCTGAGGTTTAAACATTCCCTGACCCTTACCAGCGTGCCTCATGTCTGACCTAGAGGTGATTAGTTCAGCCTTCAAATTCCATTCAGTCCTTGACCTCTATGCTGAGACTGTCATCACAGGTGCCAATTAGTGGCAAAGCATTTTACTGGGGGATTCTGTGACTGACCTGAGCATGAAGGGCTCTGTATCCCATTACCTTTTCCTGYACAAACCACCTCCCCTTTTTCACTCGCTCCTTACTAATCCTGCTCTGATGTGCTGTAGAGATTTAATTATCTTAACTGGCCTGTATTTGTGCAGTAAAGTGACAGTTCTTTACCACACCATTGACCTGTTCATTTCTCTGCAGGTCTATAAGTAAAGCAGTGATTAACTTCAGCCATATCAAAAAGGTCCAGTCATAATCCTGCAGCCAGCAGCCTTGCTTCAGTGCCTCCTCAGCCAAGCACATAGTATATGTCAAGATTCAGAACCTGTGGTTCCTCTCGTATTGAGTAGGAGCTTGTCTTTGAGGAAGTTATCAACAAGATGGAGTCAGGCTTTTTAAAGCCGTATGTGGCAGGATGATGAGAGACAATGGGCATAAACTGAAACAAGAAAGGTTTTGGCTGGATATAAGGAAAAACTTTTTCACCATTGGGGAAGTCAAGCACTGGAATACTTTGCCTAGAAAGGCTGTGCAGCTTCCACCTTTGGAGATTTTCAAGACCAAACTGGAGAAAGCCCTGAGGAACCTAGTCTGTTCCCATTGCTGACTCTGCTTTGAGCAAGCAGTCATACCAGAGACCTCCTGAAGCCCCTTCCAATCTGAATTATGCTGTGATGGTTCTATGATTACATCCAGCTTGACTGCTTAAAAACATCCAAGGGCAGAGGCTGCACAACCTTTCTGGACAGCCTGTTCCAATGATTGTTTCAATTCATGCATTTTGTCTCTTGCTGTCCTGCCACACACCGCTGCAAAGAGTCTGGGTCTGTCTTCTTGATACCTGTTTACCCTGTGAGTATCAGAAGGTTGCTGTTAGATTGCTATTAAGCCTTCCCCAGGCTAAAAAAGCCAGATTCCCTCAGGATCTTTTCTTAGCCCATGAGCTTTAGTCCCCAACCATTTTCATAGCCCTTCACTGAACTTGCTTCAGTTTAACAATTGGGTTTTTTTGTACTGGGAGACCCAGAACTGGATGCAGTATTCTAGATGTGGTCTAATGAGTGTCAAGCACTGTAGTGTAGTGCATTAAAAGAATTTTCAGCTTGCCATGGGTTCCCAAAATATTCCATCATTAAAGTTTTGGAAAGAAGGTAACAATGAACCTCTTCTGTTTGTGTACACAGAAATTCAAAGACAAGGTCTTTGGATGCAATTAATTTTGTACCCTAAATATTTAATGAAGTGAAGAATCTTTTGAAAGAAATGAAGATATTGTTTCCCTTTAGGTCTGACTATTTATGCTGCAGCATGTCTGGGAAGTGATTAAGATGGGTAGATGGATACCTCTTTATGAGGGAGCAGCATATTTTAGTGTACTTTAGTTATATATATATACACACATACTCAATATATGTGTGTGTATATATACATAAAATATTTGTTCCCATGTATTTCAAGTGCATCTGGAGGACCCTCCTCCTAGACTTGCTAGGGATGTCATGGGTAAACAGCACAACTATCACAAGATGCAGCAATAATGGAATCCTACTGCRTCATGGCTTTCAGCAATTATTTCCAATAGACACGTATCACCTCCATAATTTCTTTGGTGTACTCTATGTCAAATATATTCCCTACTTTTCTTCCCCTGCATACTAATGCAACTACTCAGTTGCCCTCATCAGCAAGTAATCTTCAAACAGAATAGTATATGACGAAAATATGGGCAACTTTCAGTAAGAAAATTGGAAGGCTGATGTGAGTTTGTTGTCATCTTCAAAATCAAATCCATGGACTCATGCTGCCGGAGTTACATTTTTGACTGACATCAAAAGCAATTGTTCAAAATCAATCCCACTCTGTCTTTTAGCTTTAGCTGATCTTTATAGTGACTGCAAAACACCAGGTGCACACCCAATCTCCAGGATACAGCCAGGAACTAGACTGTTTTAGAGACTAATGTCCTAGCTATATTTTAGTTCAGGTAATTAGATTCATCCTACTAAATTCTTCCTGCAAGATCATTTAAATACACAAGAATCTTCTTCATTTTCTCTCCAAAATATTGCACAGACTGTTAGAAGATTATAATCTTGTATTTGAGATGGCTAAGTGCCATTGGAAGTGTTGAGTAAAGTAAGCACCAGTTATGATTTACACAACCCAAAGCTTGTCTTTGAATAGTTGACTTTTGTTTACATTCATCACAAAGTGACATTGGAAACACCCCAGTAACACCCACTCATTTATAACCAGACATAAGGACGGCATCCTGCATCCCTGTGTAGCAATTACTGATAAAAATATAGCTTTTGGAAGGTAAATACTGTGTATCATTCCAAGTAGGTATTGAAGGAACTTTCAGCGTAAGATCTAACATACAACAGTAAGTTACACCACTATATTTGTTACAAAGTGAGGCAACACAGCTGCAAGATGCTGAACTTACTAACTAGGCTCCAGATAGATGTCTTTTAGCTGAAGTACAGATGCCAGTGCCACAACTACTACATCTGAGAAGACAGTACATGCATTTCAAGAATCTGCAATGCTGCATGCTGACTTTTCACATTGTTTCTAAATGCTCATATGATCTCTTTTTTGGCTTTTAAAATACGTTTCCTAACCTCTCTGATTTGTGGTGGATTTTATCATTTTTCTTTTCTTTTTGGGTTCTAGACAGTCTATATCTATGATAAAGCTATATTCACAACGCCCAGCAACATCTACTTTTGTATAATAAATCATCTTTTGCATTTTACAATGAGCATATTTGCTTCACTAATCATAGATGCAGAAGAGCCTTATAAGGGCCTGGAATGTTCAGAGGATGGGAAATCAGGGAACTCCCTTTTCTGTTAAGGGTTCAACTCCAGCCTAGGTTATTCTTGCACAAAAGCCATTAATAGTGGATAGCTTTTGTATGGTCTCTTGTCTTGGCAACTGGCAATACTGCTGACTGGCCCATCGCCCCTCTATATTTATATTGTATCAGGCTCAGTAAAGCTAAAGTAAATTGAAAGGTCTTGAGGGCTGCAGCCTTCCAGATCATAATGAGGCTATTGCGTCTTAACTGAATGAGGATTATAGCTCTGTATGAGTCTGTGTATGAGCAATAACCACTGTTACTAATCCAAGCTTTCTGCAATTGTTAAAAATGTGAGATATATGACTAAAATATGACCACGTGTTTCAGGACTACCCAACTTACTGACGTTTTCAAGCTTTAATCCATGAATTCGAGAACAATAGATTTTTTTAATGGCATCTATGGTCCTTACATGATCACATGACTCCAGCAGCTACATATGTAAGGAAAAAATTACTGTAAAATTAGTAATATCACAATAATTCACAACACTGTACATCTAAATGTTAAATGTCAACTTCATCTGCAATGTTACGTCCTTGCATTTCATCAGGCAACWCTAGTATCTTACAAACTAACATCTACCCAACTGTGACAGCTTCTGTAATGGTGTAACAGTTTAATAACAGCTATAATGGTATCGCGGTAATTCTCTTATATAATAATTTCATGGACTGGAATTCCTCTCTGGCTAGAGAGGTATACCCATTAGAAGAAAAGTAGGTTTAGGCAACAGCTAGATCTGGAGAGATAAACTGAATTGGAATAACATCTACATATCCAGTCACTTAAAAGCATTGCCACAGCCAGCTACTGACTGAAGGACTTCCCGGAGTGATCCTAGGCACCAATGGAATATACAAAGGTGCGAAGTTGTGCAAGGATTCCCCTGACTGCTTGCAGTCACAGTACATGAAAGTGTTTCAATGGCTGGTGAACTGCAGGTCTGTTTTTATCATACGTAAAAGTCAAARGAGTTTGTTTGTCTCGCAGGGATAGTAATTCCCATACAAGATGATGAACTGAAAGCTAAAGTCACTGAATTCCTCATCCAGGAGAATCACTTCTATTAGCAAGAGYTTTCTTTTATGCTTTCACCTGTCCAGAACACTGCTGCTTATGCAGAATGCTCTTTTGTATCCATAACCTGTCTGCTGTCACACACAAGAAATAGGCTATCACTAGAGTTCAGCACCCACACAGACATTGGGAACCCTGGCCAATTCACATATAATACCCTTCTTCCCTCACTAGTTCATTTAAGTTATTCAACTAATCTCCCCCAGTTTAACAAGAATACCACATGAATGGGATGGGGGACACTGGCGGGGACAACACAACACTGTGAAACACCACTAGAATTCAGCAGAAAGATGTAAATAAGAGCACAGATTGATTGAATAAGGAACTGATAAGTTATGCTGAGCTGTGGATGGGCTTGTAGCTGTAATCCAACTGCACAGCTAGCCACACTACTGGAAACAATCAAGCTCCGGGTCATACTTTATGACAGGATGGATACTTTGAGTCTAAAGTAGTATGTAATAGGAGTGAGAAATGTTTTCATGTTAGCAGGAGTCAGAATAGGATAAGACCCGAGTTCAGCATTGCTGCACTAAGACCCTAGCACAATTTGAAAAGTTGCTAGTCTATTATATCTGCTGACTCAAAAAAAAAAAATGTCTATTTGGTGGCTGTTTCTTATTTCTGTCTGTAACCCTACTAGAGTTAGAAATTTTGGAAGTGACATTTACAGGGCAATATAAATACTCATGGTTTGCTTCAAAAAGCCTGCCTTCAGTTGTTGAATTCACAAGAATTTTCTTTTTCTGTATTTCATTGTTAAAGCATTTTCTATAAAAATCAACATCTTGTAGGTATGTATCATTTCACAGATTTGTAACAATATTTCTAAGTAAACCAAACAGCCTGCAGAGAGTTTGCAGTAGACTGTATGAAGTGTAGGAATAATCATATTTAGAGCTTGTACATCCTCCAAAATCATTCCTTGGAAGTTGAAAGAACAGAATTATTTCAATGAATGGTGCTTAGTCTAAAATGTCTTTCTCACCCCATGAACCTGCTGTAGTAAGTGCAGTTGAATGCCAATGCATGGCTGCATCAGTCTAAATTCTGCCTTATGGACAGTGTCCAGGTTTGTGACATCTTGGATATAAGACTATCAGGCCAAAGCCCAAGCTTTCCATTTCTTATAATGATGCCAAGTGGAAATCATCCCAGCAGAGAGAGACGAAAGAACGCTTTATGCATCATTAAGCCCTGAAACAGGGATTTAAAGTAGCTTTAGGTCCATGTGTGGGTCCTCTGTTGTGGTGAATTACATTTCCATGTATAGTCTCTACTCAGTTCATTTCATTATCAGCAAAGCGATGTGTTAGTGAAGAGAATAATGTGTGAAGTTTAAAAATAAAACATGAAGTCTAATTTAATGATGAGTTTTACTACAAATCCGAAGATTTCACTATTGCCAGGTTCAGGGTTTTGAATTGATGTATTTAAAAAAAAAAAACAATCAGAATATGCCTTTGTGTACGGACTTGGCTTTTGGATTTTGAACAGCTCAGTGATCATGCAGTGCAGGCCCTTATTTTATGCATATATATGTGTATATATACATACACACATGCATATCTCTGCGTKTGTGTGCTGATCAACAGTGGTCATATGTCTCTGGCAAGTAACCAGTGAAAACATTCTGGATGTTCCTGTTTTATGCAACCTGCTGACAACAGAATCCTCATGATAGTCTGTCTGTCTTGGGCCATGCTCACCACTGACAAGCAATGAACACTGAATTTGATTTCACTGCTTCTACAGGGGGAAAACAAAAACAGCAGAAAGAAAACAAGTTATATTGCAGCCTAAGCTTGAATTACATTATAAAAATAGAGCAAAGCTACTTGTTTCRTGTTTCAATTCTGACTACAGCAATCCTGAGATCTGAAAAAACAGAAGAATCCCCGAATGATAAGAAATAAGTATTACTGAAAGACAGAGGTTTTTGCGCAGTATCCACCAGAATATTTTTCTATAACCATTAATGGAAATATTTTTAATCAAAAGAAAGGTCTCCAGCACAGTCATTATAAGACAACAGGTTAAAGGAAAATTACAAAGATCAAGAGACAAAGGAAATTAATGGCAGCTTGGGTCCTAAATTACTTTTATTTGCATTTTAATGTGATGAGAGCATTTCTTGACATTAGTAGATATTAATCAGAATCACATGCTTCCTCTAATCTCATTGATTAGGGTGAAAGTCTCAGATTTCATACTTAACCAAATGTTATTTGCAGACATTAAAAATTCACACTAGCTCATACTGTGAATGAGTGAGAGAAGATTTGAGGTCAGTCTTATTTAGAATAGCTCTGGCTGATTTTTCATGCCACAGGGGAAATCCTCTGGAGAACCATCATGAGAGGAAGTGGAATAATTATTGCATAGAAAACATTCCCAGTCAGGTAACCCTACATTGTCTCTCAGACAAATGCACTGATATGCATGCAGAAATTTAGTTAATAAACTAAATAAAAAGACTCGCTGTATTAAAGACCAATGTGGAATGCTGCACTTCTTTTTTTAACTCAGGCAAATTTTATCCCAGCACAGATTTGTATTCTACAGACTTTAAAACAGATTCTGGTGCCGATAGGGCACATTAACACAACAAAGATTTCATTACACATACTCTACATAACTTTAAGTACTTC
This sequence comes from Phoebastria nigripes, assembly GCA_035582835.1. Taxonomy (NCBI): domain Eukaryota; kingdom Metazoa; phylum Chordata; class Aves; order Procellariiformes; family Diomedeidae; genus Phoebastria; species Phoebastria nigripes. The sequence goes on from JAYKAV010003118.1 coordinate 429,387, forward strand.
AAGCAGCTCAGCTGCTACATGCATTGTACCAATTGTTGCACAATCAGCAAAAGTCATCTGAGATGCTGGGTAAATTCTTAACAGTCATTATGTATAAGCAATACTCCTACCTAGCCACTTAAAAACTGGATTCAGTAACCCCTTGAGAGCTGCAGTTATGTTTTGGTTACTGCATAGGCATATTCATTTACTGTACTCATACTGAGGAGTATCTTACTCTGTAAGTCGTCTCAAGTAAAAGAATGAGACCATTTGTGGAGTAAAATGTGGTATGATTAGTGGCTCTTAATTACAGAACAGCAAGAACTAGTGTAATCACAATAGAAAACGTGCTTTAAAATTAAATTTGGGGAGATCTGGAGAATCAATGAACAGTACATTAAAGTCTATAGGAATCACAAAGAAGGTCCTTCACAAAATGTATGAAAGGACAGAATGGAAAATACAGATAATAGGAAAAGTGAAAGGCAACTACATATGGGTCTATGGAGTGACATGAAGTAAATCTGTTGAGAAAGGAAAAGCAAAACAGGAAGTTTTGAATTAGACAACAAAAGCAATCCTCCTTTTCCATCCCTCTCACAAATAGTAATTTTTAAATAGTAAATTTTAAACTTTATAGATTGAAAGGCAAACTTCAACTAACTGGATTAAGTGATCCCTAGAATAATACAGAATATAGATCACTTCTTGTGCTTCAATGTTCTGGATAAAAAGCTGTGTCTGCTCATCTTCATAAATAGTATGAAAACTTACTACCTACACAAGGTCTCCTCCAAACATCACGAATTATTTTCTTCATTAAAAGCTTCCTCGTTATTGTTAAATTAGATTACACTGAGATTGTGAAGAGTTTTTGTCATTTCTCTTTTAGAAGTACACTTAATGAATAATGTTTTTCTGTTTTTACTGTGCAAACATCAGAACAAAAGATATTAACATAGTGTATTTAATAAACTGTATCTCTGAGAACAAGAACAAACTGTTAATTAGAGTACCAGCTGCATCCAGCTCCATCCTTTGAGTGTAATGAGCAAATCAGTTAGGCATTTAAAAATCTATTTAAACTTGATTTAAATGTTTTGATGGAGACAAGTAAAGTGTGAATTCCAAAATGTTAATTTTGTTAAACAATTGGCTAAAGCTTGAAAAGAATCATAGACCGTTGTGCAACAACAAACAGATCTCATCATACTATATTAGTGGGAGAAATAGCCAAGTTCAAGTGAACAGTGGGTGGCAAGAGAAGTTAACAACGACAAGCCAAGTTTGASCTTAAGTCAGTTTGGGTCTATGTATTCATTTTTAAAAGAGCTACTCTCCTCATATCAGCAGAAATAATGTATATGGCTTTTGTTTTCTCTTGTTTAACCTCGAAACCTGGTCCCACGGTTGTCTTGGAACTGGGATGCCATAGATTGCTAGAACCAATAAAGTGTGATCTGTGTTTTCTCTGGGTCTTTGTAACCATGAAAATAAGACAAACTGATAGTGTCTGCAGAAGTAATGGCCTCTCTGTAGGTCAGTTGTTCAAAATACATGTGTATCATTTGCTTCCTGGGAAGGGTGAACCCATCAAATGAAAATAAACCAAACAGCGGTTGGTGAATTTCAAAGGCCATTGTTTAGGTGACTGAACTGTTTAAAAGAATTACTTTCTTTTTGTGTCTAAATTTCAGCTGATTCTGTCCCTTCTCCCCTATTTTCTGATAATTTGTTCTGTACTAAATAAAAAAACCTTGGTAGCTTGCTAAGCGCTGTACCTCAGCAATGTCCTAGGCCCCCCCAAAAGTCATCTTTTGACAGCAGTGGCAAACTCATTAGTTAATGGTCAGAAGAAAAACCAAAAGGAGCAGCTAATGTACTAAGAAACCTGTCATTAACGGCAGTAATGTCCATTTCTGTGATTGCAGCAGTAACAAACCATATTCAATGGATTTATAATCCCAGTGATCTACTAGACAGCTAAGTACCGTTGGGTGAGCGGAATATGGAACTGTATGAAGTTTCATTTGACATCACATAGGTAATGACCTATTTTCCTCTCTCAAGGTAAGGTAAGATCTCTTCTTCCTTTAATAATTAAGATACAGCTAGCCTAAAATTCCTTTTTTGTTTTTGTAGAATTAGAACGCTGTACTCTCACACAACCTATAGCTGAGATTCCCCACTGACACATATAACCGCCTCCAGTCTGAAAGTGGGGAGTTCCTAACCACTGCAAGAGCTGCACTTGAAATCAAGCCTATTGTCAATAATTCTTTCAGTTTGTCCTCATTAATTGAACAGATTCTAATGGATTGAATAATCACCTGGTGTCTTGCCACAATGGAATTAAAAATCATCTGGGGACAAGGAGGACTGCATAAACCTTGACAACACAGGTTATATTGTCAAAGTCTCCCAAAGGTTTTGCACCATTTTAATAGCTATTTAGACCTAAAAATTCTTGTTGACAAGTTGCAAAATCTGAGTCCATTAGAGAGGTCTTATAAATTCCAAATATTCAGATTCATTCTGGATGGTAAAGGAGAATGAAGTTAGATGTCTGGAATCACATTTGCAATAACTTATTAACAGGTTATAGAGAAAGAGATGGTTCCAAACTAAAAAAAAAAAATCATAGAAAGAATAACACGTAAGTCCTTTATGCCAAGTTTTCTACTTATCTGGCTTCCCTATGACTTATGTATCAACATAAACCAGTATATTCTTACCTTCTAATCCTAGCAATAGAAATATAACTGTCAGCAGCTTCTTTGACTCTATCAATTCAGCATATTTTTCCCCATCTGTCAGCAAACAGCAGTGCAGTAAACAGACATACAACAGCCTAACTTAGCTATGAATATATAACAAAGTAAATCACCCGTATCAATTTAAGTTAAATTGTTATGGTTGACAAAAAAAAAAAGACATATATTAGGCAACTGCTAGATTTGACTTGAACAACAGATCTTCCATAGCAGCATGAAAACAATGTGCCTCAGTCCCTGGAGTTCTAGACCTAACAGCATGACATCCTGTTAGGTATGCAAGTAATGATCTTCTTCTTGGGAACAGTAACAGACTGAACAGCACTAAACTGGGTCCTCAGCTATGCAACAGGTGCTGGCACTTTGGAGATCACTATTCTCGGTAACATTTGATTTCAGCTGTAACTAACTTATGTAAAAAGGAAGCTAAAAAAGGAACCCATTATAGCTTTCTGGTGTGACTATGGGGGAAGCATTAATATGAGCTCATGTCTGGCATATAATAAAGCAGCCTAAGGCTTCTGTAACCTTTCACTATCTGGTACCTGGGTAACCTCACTAACTTGAAGAGCTGTCTTGCGGGAGATAAGGTGGAATTGCCAACCACACCATCTCCTTTGGAAGGACTTAGAAAAGTTGACCTATGCCCATTTTTTAGATCATCTGACTCAGGGCAGTTTTCAGAACTGTGACCCTCATTCACAAAGAGAAGCTTCCCTCATGTTCAGAAAGAGTATACAAGTCCTGATTCAGAAGCATATATAACCTTTCTGGCATCTCCTATTAACTAGATTTTTTTATCAATTAGGCTGCTAGGCAGATGCTTAAGGCAGCCTAGCTAAAGATAGATCTATAAAGCCTTTTGCAGACATGAGAAAGCAAATCCTATTTGCACTAGAGACTAACGAAATATGAACTGGCTCTGAAAAAGAAGTCACGTAGACATAACTAAAAGAGGCCAAGCTTATTAATTAAAGCACCGTGACTGTGCAACTGATGGTTAGAGCTAACTCAAACCTGGACAGCTTACATCACAGACAGAACAAACTTGCATCTGTTTGCAAAAGTGTGTGCAGACATACTCTAAGTACATACCCAGCTACACTGGGCAGATGGACATCCAAGACCTTGTTGCTGCAAAGCTTGGAGTTTTAGCACTTAATGTCCCTTTGTGATTTGTCCTTAGTTTCCCCATCTCCTGTGTGTTCATCAGTACAAATATGATGATAATATTTACCTCCTATAGACATGGCTTTTAGGTTCAATAAGTTTAAATTTCCAAAGCATTTCAGGAGTTTTTTTACATTCCTCCCAATTTCCCCTCTCTCTCTTCAATTAACACTGTGCCTTTCTTTGTAAAATATCCCACTCTGTTTGCTCTGCTTTTCTCTCCACCCAGTCTTTCCCAAAAACACTGAAGGCAAGAGCAGAACTTTCCAATCCACAGTGTTTGGAATGGTTCATAATTAGGCAAAATGTGTTCACTGACACCTCTAGCAATTGCTCATTATGAAGAAGCTGAGAAAACAAACGAAGGAAAAAGAATTAGGGAGGTCACTAACTACAGAGCCATTTGAGACTTACAGGCATAATGAATAGCCTTCTGGAACAAGAGAACTCTGGCCACACAGGCTGCCTTCTTTGGTGAACTGTTGGGACAGTTTATTTCTGTCATTCCTCTTGACCAAAACCAGGTAAACCAATGGCTTTCAAAAGGTGGAAATATTTTACAAGTTTCAGTTAAAGTGACTATTTAAACATGAAATGGGTGGCCTGGGCAGACTGTCAAGATAGGCACAGTAAGGATTTACCTCTCGCAAACTTTCCCCTGACGTGATTTTACTTAAGGACATAAGCTTTCATGTGGATTGTGTGGTTTCTTTTTTAAGGGCAGAGTCAAAGTTTGGAGTGCAGAAAAGTTTCAAATCCTGTAGTTAGGGAATCCTTTTGAGAGAGCAACACATGGCTTTCATTGGCTTCGCTTTTCCAGAAAGAAAGCACAGTGAGTCTAAGCAAAGGAGAATAGAGTGGAAAAACAGAATGCAGCTCCAGACTAGAGCTACAGCATACCTCATCATAAAAGTTTATATACAGACAATAAACAAAATCTTGCATCAGAGCCAAGTTACAATTAAAGCAATGCAAAATGAAATAACTGGAAGAAGCACATTCCAGCATGTACCAATTAATATCAGTATTTTACAAGGAGGAGGTGGGGGGTGTGGAGAGTAGAAGTATCTTCAAATTGTATCTTATTCTTTCCGAAACAAAAACTTTATTCATGTCTTGTATTCTGTCAGGGCTTAGCCCTCCAGAACACTGAGCAACCACAGCTCTCAGAAAAGTACAGGACACTTGACGGCTTTCAGCACCTTGCAGAACAAAAATATACTATTGTATTGCATTTATGAACACAAACACTAGCTTTTCAAATCAATCAACCAACACAGCAGATTTTTGAGTGAGGTATACAACATGCAGGCTGTGGAAACTGAATGTGACCCAAAGTCAATTGAAGGATTCCTATCAGTTTCCCTGATCAGGCATTTATGTGTTTTTGAAAGAGGCCAGATTGACAGCCCTGGAGACCGTAAGTTCTGTTTATCCACATAACAAGCACAGTACAGGCAGGAGCATGTGATCTTAACCCACACTGAGTCCCTTGACAGGGGGCCTCAATCGTTCACTGGAAGAACAGCTTTTTCAGGTGAAAAGGGAATTTACTCTGGGTAGCCCATTTACCCCTTGGCCTCTCTGCTGAAGCTGCCAATTACAGTCAAATTTGGCAGCTTATTTCTCTTTCCCCAAACTATTGTCACCTCTGGTGGTGCAGATTTAATTGAAACACTTTTTCCGCAAGGTGAAAAGAGGATTTGTAACTTACTCCAGCCACAGCTGTAGCCAACTAGACCAACTGGCTTTGCAGACTTATTTATTATGTTATCTTACAAAATCAACTAGAAGTGTCAACAACCTTCAGAAAGCCCTGACCTTGAAGAGAAGGTAGTACCCACTCCTTAAGTTTGCATTTATTTGTATGTACAGCATGATAGTGAGAACAGTCATCACTGACATCTTTGGTTGGGACAAGGGGATTGATTCTTGTGCAAAGGGCCAGCACAAGCACCAACAAATTTCTCAGAAGAGGGGTACCTTACAGCCCTGTTCTGTCAGCTACTCATTGAAAAGTTTCAGCCACATTAAATTTATCTTCTTAAAGGAAATACATGAAATAAGGCATCTCAAATATGTCAACATAAAAATAATCTCTGTTATTCTGCTATATTTTTCCATCTAGAAATTATTTCACATTCTGATGCATATATATTTCTCACCCTGTGAATTTCAAGCAAGACTTCCATTATGGAAAAAATCTAAACAAACTAGGCTTTACTGAAAGTTAACAGTTATATAGATGTAACTCCAAGAATCTACAGAGATTTGATGTGGATTGGGAGCATTCGGCATTAATTTTTTTTAAAAAGAACAAAACTTCACCATATTGAACTCTCCAAAAGGAACAGTACTGTTTAATTCAATTCTACAGCATTTCCTAAAAGGGCATTAAAACTCATGTAATTTTCTTTCAATTCTTTCATCATGTAAGTAAGTATTTCAAATAATACCATTCCTGCTGAAGAACAAGTCTCTTCCATTTCCTCATTTATCCACCCCCAACCTTCAGCACGCTTCCACCTGCCCTGTCCCACATGGCTGCAAACCACCAGCTCAGAGGTGAAGAATGCAAGTCTTGTCTATGTAACCCACAATGGATTTGACAAAGCTTATGTGAGGTGTGTGAGAGTCATGTTCCCCAGCTCTGTGAGGGGCTTTTGGGCAACTGAGATGAAAATCAGCCCTGCACAAGGGTATAAGTGGTTTCAAGAGAGGATCTCTGGTAATTTTCAGGATGTCAACTAGCTCTCTAAACACTTACCTCATGCTATCCAGCCTTTTACCACCTAGCTTTGACACAATGCACACACACAGAGAGAAAGCTTTGCAGCTCAAGAAACTCTTCAGCATGTACAGATGAAGTAGATTTAAATAGTGTTCCCCCACTCTGACTCCATACTGGGGCTAAATCGTTCTGTCCCTTAAGAAAGCTACAGAAGGGAAAAATGCCCATTTGGAAAGTAAGGGAGGTGCAAAAAAGTTCCAGTCTATCCTCTCCTCAGTTTAGAGACATGTTAGGCTCTTGAGAACAAAGGCCAGGAGAATTTCACAACACAGAATGGTCTGGTTCAGCTCAGGATCCCTCCAGAAGCTTCCCTTGATGTCATTGCTCCACTATTAACAGCATTGCCACTTTGCACTTTCCCTTCCCTTTCCACACTGGCACACAGCAGAGGAGGCAAAAGAGAACTTAACTATGTCTAAAGTAGTCTTGACACCTGAGCATAATACTGCTTGCAAAATCGTCAGATTACAGTACCACATACTGTAGAGGTTGCCTTGTGTTTCTCCATTCCTAAAAATTTTGATACTGCAAAAGTCACAGTTGCCACTTCAGGTCTTATAATATATGAATGGGACCAGTGCACAAAATCCTAACAGTCTTCATTATATTTATCCTCAATGTCTCTGCATGGCAGGACAGTGCTTCTGTGCCCATTTTACAAAAAAAAAGAAGCATAGCCCAGAGATTTTTGCTCAGCCCAGACAAAACTGCTTATATGTCTGACTCCTGCTGAAATCAGGGGCATGTGAATCAGTGGCACTGAACATCTAGGTCTAAGGTTATTTGCATTAACTCTCATGGGAGGTCTGCAACAACTTCCATTCTCTTCCATCCCTTGCTTCAGCCCCCATTTGCCTGCCCGTTGCTTTAACAACAGTTTTACGACCTGGTCCAGAGTCATCTGTGTAGTTCTGAAAGCAAATGGCACCATAAAAAAAGGAGATATTTCCTGCCTCTTTCAATTCTTTACATTCCCCACATCTGCTTTTGTTGCCCTGCTCTGGGAGATAAAGATGAGCTCTGCCCCCCCGCCCCCTGCCCCGTCTCCCATCTTTATGGAAAATACATAATATTAATACAGCCTTTTTATTATTATTTACTTCTTAAATGTGGAATGAATTTCCAAGCTGGCAAAAAGTAGGTCTGCAAATACTTGCTGAAATCCAAACTTACTTTTCTTTGCTTGTCTGCACCACTGTGAAACTGGAATTACCATGCCGCAGGAGCACCCAACTGAAATCCAAATAGATTCCCACTTTCCTCTCAGGATACTCAAATTTTCCAGCATCCCTGACTAATTTAAGGATTAACAGATCTTTGGGATCATGGCCCAGTGTAAGGAGGGGGCCCAACATCTAAGCCAGGCACAGCAGGCAGCTGTGAGTCAGAGTCTAGAGCAAAAGGGAAACTCTAGCTGGCATACCTCAGAGCTGTTAGCTGCTGGCTGGCTGGAGGCCTAATGTTAAGGAACTATAATTAGGACCCGAGGGGCTATGGAAGTTGACTTATAGCACCATCCCAGAGTCTGCATCACTTTGACCTTAGGGAAAGGCAGAGGCTGAAAATCATCCCACTTGAGGATGCTAGCTGGCTAGCTACTACTGGAGAAGAGCCAAAGAAACAGAGCCAAAACCAGCACCTTTGTGCTCACAATGCCAAGTCATGTACAGCTTGTAAAAGAATGAAAGCAATATGCTGTGACATCTAGGTGACTATCACATGCCTGTCCCCAGGCTGAGAAACCCATACCTTTCTGCAGTCTCATGTACAAGCACATAGACCAGGCGTGACTTCTTCAAAATTAATGACATCATRTTTTCATAAAAAGCAAGGGGATCAGAATAAGGGTCAGCACTTCTGAGGAGGAGTAGGTTCASTCCAGGATGACTGGCCTTTGACACAAGCACTTTATCAGTACCAGAAAAGGAAAGAAGAAATAATCCTACTTACAGTTCATCCCTAGTTTGATAACTGCTGGCTGAGGAAAGAAAAATGTCCTTCCAATTTAGATAGGAGGAATAGACTGGTCAGGCCCCTCTGGATGTGGTGAACATGTGCAGGGACTTGTTGCCACTGAATTGCATTTGGCATAATTACAGAATTCAGTGATTTTGATGGAATGGTCTAATCACTGTTCCCTGTTCCTGGAGTCCCATAATAAAAAGTCCTGTTGTCACATCAACTCCTTTCTACACATAATAGCCTTTTGATCACAACACTGTTTAAAATTCTGGTGTATTTTGTCAAACATGATTTAGATTAAACTCTTAACGTGACATGCCTCTGTTACCTATGCAAAAGCAAGCATTTGAAAACTTCCTCCAAAACAAGGCCACATGTACAAACTTGAATGCTCGCAGTAGGTCCCCAATCTCTTGCTTGTCTAAACAAGAGACCTAGAAAAGAGTCTGAACATGACAACTGCACATCTTCAAACAGATCTGCAGTGCCTCTAACCTTCACTTTTATCCTTCTACTGGATGTCATTCAATCACTTCCTCTCCAAGGGAAACACTCAGCTACAGCATAGATGCATACAGTAAACTACATCATGGGACAGAATACATGAAACAGAAGTGACCTTTTGGCTCAGTGAAATCCCAATTAGTTCAGTCAGCAGAGAAAATTTAGACAAACATGCAGAGGTCTGATACCTTCCATCCAATAGAGACCTACAAATGCAAGCACAAGTCAAAACATTGCAATGAAATGGTTGCCTTGGCGCAACAGTGAATTCCAAATATTTCTGCATCGCCTCAGGATACAGCTCCATTAATACTCTGTCACTATCCTTCTTGGTTTTGATCTTTTTACTGCTTCATGTCTGTAACTCGTGTTCTTAAAGCTACAATGAGTCCCAGTGCATATACTCTAAAAACAGCAGATGAAATCACAGAGGTTGAAATATATCTTTCGTACCAGAAAATATATTTGGATTGCACTTCAACCCAAGATCACTGGACTAAACAATACTCTTTACATATGTTAGTCATGTGCAAAAGACAAAAGAAATAAAAAAAATCTTTGATCAGAGAGTAAATCATGCAGGATTCTGGATTTGGTCTGACCTTTGGTTTTGAACCCTTGTTTTCATCTCTCTTCCCAGCACCACTCTCACTGGAATCAGTGTCAAATATAGTAGAAGAGCTCTCAAGATGCCAATGGGATTTTAATTATCTGATATCTCTGTCATTTTTTCAATGCAAAGACAGAATGTCTGAGCTTAGCACAGCAAAAAAATGAGTCAGGATACCTGTTCTAAAGAGAACCACCAGCATAGGCTATATTGTTTTCTTTCCTGGCACAGTCACTGCCCTTCAGTACAATACAGGACACCAAACTCTAAACTCAGAATGGTGCTGGCTCAGGATTCTCTTGTTGTCATTATCTCCTTGCTGTATGCAAGCCTGAGAAACTTCTGTAACAGCAATTCCCAAGTTGTGGTCTACAGGGAGCTGCCTTGCTCTCCTCCTCATTTCCACAGAAGCCCTTGGAAAGAAAGAATATGCACCAGCTTAGCTCTTGCAACATAATAAGATGAGGAGATCAGCCAGCTGGAAGCTTCCCCTACAGATTAAGCAAGAAATGAAAGTAAATCCAATAAGCACCAACCTGAGGCCTGAAGCTGCCAGCCATAAATAAGAAGCAACAGCCTTCAAGTGGAGAAAGAAACAAGACAGCCAACTGGCCAATCATCAGGGCAAAGAACAGAGAGAATGAAGTGAAATAAATGGAGGACAAACAAACTCACACAATTTATTTTCTCACTTCAAAGGTCTGACTGTACAGAAACAAAACTGTGACCCTTCACAATTGCTGCAGGCATGTTCACAGTGAAAGAGAAAGTGGTGTTCACATGACATTTAAGAATGGCTCCCCTGAAAAATCACTGAACTGAGCTTTAGAACAAAGGTTGAAGAAAAGAGGTAAGTAAAGATACAGGGATTATGGGAATGAGATAAAATACAACATGGATTTAGCAACAGTAGATCATGCCAGACTAATCCAGTATCTTTTTCCTAAGGTAACTGATGGTCTAAGGAAATACAGCAGGAAAATACAGCGGACTTAATCTAGCAAAACTTTAAGGGATCATTTGATAAAATGCCATATCAGAAATATCTTATTACTAAAGATAGCAAAGATAGAGATTAATTAAACTGGTGAGGAGCTGCCTAAAAAGCTTGATTTGTGTTCACAAAAGCTCCAGTTTTGGACTGGCCATTTCATATTTTCATTAACATTCACAGCAGAAGAGTGAGGAATGACACAACAAAACCTGCTGATGACAAGAAGTTGGAAGGCCTCATTAATAAGAAGACTGGGGTATCATACAGGAAGAAGTTGGTAACTTGTGACTGGAATGACAGAACTAGGACGTAATGTGTCTTGAATCTGTTATTTATTAAATCTGCCATGGGTTTTCATACAAACAATGTTCAAGCAGTAGATCTAAACAAATGAAAAATGATTAGGACAGATTTTCTTTTTCAGCTTCCCCGGCAGCTTAGTGCAGACCTCATGAATAAAAAACATCTAGTTTAAATCTTGTGATGCAACAAAAAAAATGTTTGCAGAAATGCAAGTTACATGATAGCACAAAAGCACAAACTTGATTTTACAGCTCAGAGTATATAGAACAAGGTTTTGCATTTTCTTCCACACTAGACATAAATGTAGCCATCCTGAAGCTCTACACTGCAGAACTAAATTCCAATAGGTATGTATGTATTTCTCCTGTACATGCTAGACTTGTGTTCAGTTACCCCTGAAGTATGGAGAACTGCCTTTAAAATGAAGCTAGCATGAGTTGAAACCAGCTTGTGAAATATCTAAGTTTAGGCAACAGATCCACAAGGCTTCAACCCTTGAGGTACGACTGTGAAATCCAAAATGCCACGAAGTTAGCTTGCAATAGCATGAAAAGACTTTTGAAGTATGGGGGAGGATGGGCGAGAAGAGTGGTGACAGTGAATGCAGACAAAGAGATAACTCTAAGCATTGTAGGTAATGAAGCCATGGGTAGGTCTTATTTTCCTTTAGAGGTTTCTTTGAGTTTCACCTTTTTCGTGTCTGTGGAGACATCAGAGAAATTGGCAGAAGAAATCATACCACCCACACAGGATTTCCATTTTTCACAGGGGCAGAAATGCCAAGATATCTTTCATGATTTTAATATCAACTCCAGTAAGATTTTCTTCAGTCTAGCAAGAAGATTAAAAATAACGGTTCCACTATTAAATTTCAGTTTGGTTTTCAACATAAAAAACTACCATTTTAAATCCAAGAAATTGTGGTATAGAACTAATAAACAATGATTTCCTATCACCAACAAAAAGGTAAAGATGAAAAAATGTTCTATAAAGCTGCCTTTCAAAATACTACACTTCAAGAAGGAAAAAAGAAAAACAGTCTCCATATGGCCTCATTCTCCTCTATGGATCTGACTTTAGCCCAGACTATGTTTACTACATTGCATCTGTCATCCCTCTGACTGAGCTTCCATGTGCATCACAGGAAGCCCAGGAAATCACATGCCATAGAAAACTAGGTCCAATTACAGTTCACTGGTTGACAGAGATGACTGGAATGTGTAATATTTAAATTAAAATTTGTGGGAGAAACCACAGTGAAAATGCAAACCTAAATTCAGGGGAATATCTGGTGATCTTTGACAAAAAAGCCAAGAGTGTATGTGGAAGGTGGGTCCTCTGATCAGCCAGAAAAAAACAATTTCCTGGCTGCTGATGGCAAATTTTTGAGGAAGAAGCCTTGTTAATTTTGGTTTCAGACACCTTTTATGAATATTTTCTCTGCTGAGTATTCCTCAAAGAGAAGACTTAACATATATGGTGTTTAAGGCCTTGGTTCTGTAAATACTTATGCACAAGAACAATTTTATGTATACAAATGGCAGCGTCTCATTGAATGGGTTGTTCACTTGCATGAGGTTACTTATTTAGCTTTTTAATATTGTAACTAAAGCTAAACTAAAACTACAACGAGACCTGGAGGAATTACGTGTATATAACAACTTGAGCATGCTATCTTTTTTTCTTAAAAAAATTATTCATTCACATCATGTTCTGTGAAGAATTCTTTGAAATACATGTTTTGTTGAACGCACGCCTGCTTCTGGATTCTTCCCCCACCATCTGCTCTATTTTCTGCTATTCACTTTCACTATAGGATTGGTCATCCAAGTCATTGTTATTTTTGCTGTTTAGTTGAATGATTAGGCTTTTAAAACAAGAAAAAATAGACATTTCAAGATGGCTGCGTACTGTCTCTGAATGGAATGCATTGACATGCATGTTTGGAAGGCACACTCAACCTAAAAACTGAGAATAAAAATTTTATTAAAAGAAATTTTTTCCAGAAAATTAATTTGAAGACATCACAGATTGTTTCTCTCTTTAGATTTTAATTTTAACTTTTTAAAAATGTAATTCCCCAAAATACTAACAAAACAAAGCTCTGTCCATTAGATGAAGGTTTTTGAAATTATCTCTAGTTTAGGGAACATTATGAACTGAAAAAACACACATATGAACTGAAAAAACTTATTTGGCTTAGCACGAGTATCTGTGCATACTCACACTTTGCTCTTTTGTTTCACATTATTTATTTAAAAAACTGCATCACTTTATAAGGATATATTCAGCTCTGTGTCACTTGTAAACAGATCATGGTCTCCAGAGAAAGAGCAGAAAAGGGAAGAGGCTTCTCCCTTTCCCAGTCACTATGAACCTCAAAACATTCAYACCGAACCTGACATACGCGTTGTATGGCCAAACTGCAGTTGCTCTGAGAAACACAGTGGTGGATTGTAAAGATTCATGAAAACAGACAAGTGTAAAAGGATATGATAGAAAAATATTTTCCAATGAATGTCTATGGAAACCTGGTCAGTGATCCTCCAAACAAGGAACAGAAGAAATGTCGTATGGTTCCATTGCATCTCCTGAATATTCCCAACTAATAACACATGCTCACTGAATAAATTGAAACGACTGGTATGTTTGAGACAATGAATGAAGTAGTTGTAGTGACTTACCTGTTTATCATTACTTAAAATGTTAATACAAATTAGAATATTTTAAACTCTTACCAAATTCCTAGTGGAACTACAAACATCCATCACTGCATTCAGGAATCTTCGCTGAAGGATCACACAAAGAATCCTTTGCTGAAAAGACAAGGGGGAAAAACAGTCTCTAGAGAATTCTGTCTGGTTTGCTTCAAATATTCTCCCTGCAATTCTCCATCTCTGGAAGACAAAGGAGGGGGAATCTTCTCCCTGATGCTAGTGTGAATTTAGCTTTTGTCTTCGTGTCTCCATGGAGACAATGTAAACACATCTGTTTTCTTTTTGCACTTCTGATGGAAGCATTCTACACAGAATTCATCATTGCAGAGAACGAAAACATGATCTCAGGGCAGAAACAGGGAGAATTCTTTACCACAGTGACCAAAACAGACCTGGTTTAGTTCATTTCCATCAATGATCAGTGTCACCAGAAAAAAAGACCAGTGAGTGTAAAGTCATAGCTTAAAGCTCAGGGCTTCTGTCTCTTGATACTTGAATTTAATGTTTAGTAAAATAGTAGTTATTAAGCTCATCTTGCAAGGGGAGAAAAAGAAATATAAACGCAGAATATTCAAGGCCATCAGGTGAAATGCAACATTCTAGAATTCTGAAATGTCAATATGATATTATATGTTGCCACAGCTGTTACACATTGTTGCCCCTTTGTGTAGCCACTACAAATGAATAATTCTCAAGACCTGACAACGAAGCTTCATCATAGAAACTGTTTCGTATATACATTATTTGTAACCTTATTTTACATTTACCCCAAYATTTATTCATTGCCAGTTAATGAAAGAGGAAAACACATTGCACTGCAACTGTGTCAAAGTTATTTGTTCATCTTGTTAAACACATTTCAACTCCAGAACTAGCAAAAGAAAGCAAAAGTTTAAACCAGCATTCATTGTTTCAATAGCTGCATGTTCATTCAGTGCCCAAAGCATGTTAAGCTAGCTTTTACCAGTCATAAGAATGTCCCGTGTTCCTTGTTAATACATGAATATAATGGAGTATATCACTCTCAGACGTCACTGTCCGCAAAAGGAGAAAATATGAAATTAAGGTATCCTACCAGAATTTTAGTGTTTTTAACAAAATCAAACCACTGATTTTAGAAAATATACCACATTTACCACAACCACACAACCTTCAATATGCATTCCTAATATTCCAGCATTTTATTCATTTATTCAATCATTCCTGCTTGTGAAATCTTTAGCCTTCAATATGAAATAGTCCCATGATGCACTAACCAGGTTTTGGCTGCAACTGCAAGCCTAGAAATAAGAAGTTCGTTCTGTAAAGTACCTTCTCTTAAGTAGAAGTGATTACTCTTTGCCACACGAAGTCCTCACAATAGTAAAGAAACAGAAATGTTGTTTTAAAGATATATTGGAAATTGCAAAAGATATATTGGAAATTGCAAATACCAAACCTTTTTGTTATGGACTAGTAAAGTCCTAGTAGTTTGCTTTGAAAAAAAGGGTTAATGCATATTATTTATAGGGGGAAAGTATTAACAATATTAAGAATATGGAAAGCAACTAATTTGTATATTTAATAGCTTAGCATTTTAAAGGCCCTTGACAGGTCTACGCAATCAGCAATATAATGTTATCCTTCTAACACTCATGATATGGTATTCAGAGCTTCAGATTCTGATAACTAGTCCACCTTGGGCTTCTCCAAAACACTAAGTGAAGATGGGATTTTTTATATCTTTGCTTTGTGCTACTAAATAACTACCATTTCCCAGACATTTGGGATTGAAAGAAAYGTATATGTGCAGCCCCTGTGTATAACAGTATATTCATTCATATATGAAAGCTTTAGGCCCTTTCATTAAAAGCATGAGTATATTTAAATAAATTATATTCGTTTGTCTTTAGTTAAATACTTGCTTCTCAGATAAGCATCAAAAAATAGAGCAGGCATCCATCTATTCTATGCAAGCCTCTAAATGAATGACACTACCTGATAGTGTTTTGCAACGTTTAACATTTTGGTTCTTATTTTCTTCCCTTCTAAAGAAAGCTATAAAATTATGAAGATAAAATTATGCAAAATTACTTCTGTAGCACTGCAGTGACAGAAATAATTCCCTTATCATGGAAGTCTCTTTGCTTTGCAAGACAAGTGGCAGAGTTAGACATGCAAAAGGGAATAAATAATTCAAACCCTTGGAGCCCTTCCCCCCACTTTTCTCCACCACAAGCTTCTTTCTGTTCATATCATATAATTAAGATAATAAAACATCTCATATGACAGAGTAGAGAGGATGATAAAAATAAAGAAATAACAAATTTAGACAACAGTACTAGGTAGCTACTCTAGGTTAGTTATCTTCAGTACAAAAGTCACTTCCCTAGAGAGCTTCCATCTGCAGCTTTTTAAGTTCTTGTGGTTCTCAGGGTGTATGTATTTGTATATTCACACAAATTTGAAAGAAGGTGTTCCACATCATGATTCATCAAGGAAAGTAAATACAAAGAACCTGAATGTAGAGAAGTATGCTTGAACAATGCTCTGTAGTTGAAAAGGACAACAGGTTTTAAACCTGTTCGGCTCCCAAGTGAAACAGACTGACAACATCTCTGTTGACTTCAATGGAACAATACACTTTGCATGTGCAAAAGGAACAATTCTTGGAATTTAATTTATTTTGTTAGTATCATCCTTTGAAAAACCCTGTAGGTATGTAAAATCTATTTCCAAAATCTAATAAAAATCTGATGAAAATTAAATAAAGTCTTCCATTAACTTGGATGGATACTGAATCAGACTCTGAACCATTAGCACAAACACCTGCAAACCCAATAATTAGATATTTATTGTTCTACATTTTAATTTTTGAACAATGATAATCTGCTATACACAGATTACTACAATTCTTCATTCCTCAGAATTCTATTTTACTGTGTTCATTTCATAATGTTTGTTCTCCCCTTAGTGACAGTGTTTATTAAATTATATATTCTGATTTATTTCTAGCTCCCTTTCCTACTAARCTTGTTACATGCTTCATTCAATAAACTGTGTAGCCAGCTCCCTAAAAATAAACATATGTTTACTTCTGAGATGTCACCTTAAAGGATTTAAATACATCTGACAGTGAAGAAAACAGGTAATTGCAGATAAGAGCCCAAACTTAGGTTTTGTCCCTTTCAATCTCAATACATCAAATTGTCCAGAAACTCATATGAGGTTGGGGTCTGGGCACAACAGATATTTGTCTGACCTTGATGCACAACTAATATTGAACAGATATGCATTCTTGGGAAGGATTATGCCTTCCTGGCAAAATAAATACTGACATCATGAGGAAGAGTTAAAGTAATCACATGAAAGAAAAGAAGCTTAAGCATAAACTTTATTTAAGATAACAATAAAAACAGTGATTGACAAAGAAACATCCTTTTATACATTTTTGGTTCTAGCGTAAATCCCTCTCTACCTCTGCCCTACCCATATACCAGCCTCGCCTAAATCTTATTTTTTTTCACAAGTCACAGATAGAACACATCCCCCCTGGCTTCCTACTCTGAAGGTAAATCTATTAATATCATGGCAATTCAAGTTTCTAATGAACAGCACCTTACATTTCAGATTTATGCAAAACCTATTGCAATTAACACGAAAAGGTCTTTGACATCAGTGGACTTTGAATCAGTCTTGAAACTCAAGTCCAGCATGCAAGTGATGTAGGAGCAGAATAAATACCTTATATCCAGGAGCAGGCAACAAGAAAATCAAATGTCTTGAATTAGACAGCACTGAGGCTAATGAGGAGAACCCCTTCCATTCAGGTGAGGAAGAAGTATCAGGTTTGCTGTTTGCTAGTTTTCTGATATTCAGGCATATTCTGATATTTCTAAAAATAAACTGTTGCTTCAATTTGCTTTCAATTTCCTTAAGAGAAGGATTTTAAATCATATTACAAAGGTTTGGAAACGAGCTTCTGTGAGCAGCCTAAACAGCATCCAGCTTCTACCTAATTAGCTAGTGAAAAACTGGAAGGTGAGATTTTGCAAGTCCAACCCGAACTTATAAAAGACTCTTCCTTTCTAGGACAATAAAAGACACTTTGTGAAGAATTCATAGTTTTGTTTCAGTGTTGGGCTTATCCATTTAAATGTTTCACATTTATTACCTTTGCAGCTGTCATTTTTATGCTAGTTAAACATCTCAACTTTCAATATTTATTTTAGAAATGTGTCAGCTACCTCACAATAGGAACCCCACAGGCAGGAAGAGATGTTAGCATTCATGTTGCAATTTAAACTGTTTAATTGCTAACTAGATATGCATGATGTCCCATAAACTTCCAGAGATGTGTCACAGAAAAGATGCACACCAAGTCATGTTCTCTCAAAGGACAGGTCGGATGATTAAAGCTGAAGCCATTAGTCATTTCACAGCTTATTTGGGTTGGCCGTGATTTTTTTCTGCCTTTCAGAATACTTAGCTAAGGAATTTCATGACACAGCAATACTTAAAGTGAAAAGGGCACAGTCACAGTAATTAGTTCAAAGCATGAAAGGAATTTGATTTTATAATGTCAACTTTTTGACTGCATAATGCTTAATAAAAGGAGCTTGTAAGTTTTTGTTTGACAAAACCACAAAATTATCCTTGGAGATAATGTGAAAATGTTCCCATAAGTTTTTGCAGAGTAAGATAGAAGTCAAAATGCCTGAGCTACTTTTCAATAAAACAAACATTTCTTATTGTCAAATATAACACCCTGGATTGTCATCCCAGGGTAGAAGGCATTTTTATTTAGTCAGTAATTTACTAATGTATTCTTCTTTAGCTGTGGCTGACCAGCCTGGGTCTGACAGAGCCCAGCTCTGGGCACACACCCAGCTGGCACTCTCGGAAGCTCTTGTCTGTTTTTCAACTTTGCTGGCAAAGCATCAGCACAGATCCCAGGGATGAATTAATCTACTGTATAAATATATACCATGGAATCTTCCCTTGGGGAAAGAATCCATGTTCACAGAGAACTGTCATTCTAATTGAAAGTTTCATTGACGCAGGAAGTGGTATTTAGTTACAATTTAAGAAAGACATTTATTTGAATTTATTCCATAGCTCTTCCAGAAGGACATTTGCTAGAAATGGCTTCCAAATATCAATAAAGAAGAACATAGAATGTATATTTTCTTGATATATTTAAAACATTTCAACATTTCAATGTTTTTATATTTCATTCTTTCAAAAGGTAAAAATAATACTAACTTGGAGGAAATTCTAGAATTAAGAAGGAGGTAAAAGGACCAAGAAGACTTTTGGGGAGTGTGGTTTCTTCCTTTTTCTTTCCTCATTCCCCAGTTTTCAAATGGAAACAACTAATATGTTCGCTATTTACAGATTTTTAAAACAGCAAACAAGTATACCAAAACACAAAAAGACTTTACTCTCCTTCTTCCTACCCAGTCAAAGTATCAGTATCTTTTCATTTATAAATAGGAAAATTGACATAGAAAGTGGAAAGAATAGGGTAGGTCTAGAAAAACAACTCAGAATTCTTAACCATTCTAGCTCAAATCCATTAGACCAAGTGACACTGCTGCTCATTAATTTCAGACACACAGAATAAAAATTCAGATTGGGCATCTTGTTTACTAGAGGCATGCTTTTGCTGGGCAGCACTATGCAATTAGGTATGACACTGGAAATAATCTGAAGAGTCTGTCTGTGTAAGAATTGACTGGTATTCTGAATTACTTTTCTAATCACAGTGAAAAATGACGAAACACATATGTGAAGTGTGAAATCCATGATTTCCTAACAATCATTTGTCACAACAGCTATTCTCCCATACAGAAATACAGAATAGCCACACATTTTTCATCTCCCTCCTTCAAATGTAAGCACTTTAAAACAATGGGATGAGCACATATTTGGGAAGTTAGTTTTCTCTTGACTCACCACAGAAGACAGGCAGCAGAACACAAGAAAACATTTAGACAGAGATAAAATTAACCAAGTATTAATACTGGGTGTCCAAAGCCACAGAACAAAAGAGAGTGCTCAGAAACACAATCAGGGAAAAGAACCTCAATGTCAGGGCCCTGAGCACATCCTCCCCACTCCTGGAGGTTTGGCTGCCTGGGCTGAGGGCCAACAGAGATAGTGTAGCTGAGGGCTGCCTGTGTCTCTGAAGATGTAAGCCATAAGTTCTGTGCTCAAAGCTGGAGGTTCAGCAGTACATAGGACTTTCCAACCTATGAAGCCTGTTTCTGTGAAGCAGGATCAGATGTTCTTGACTGAAGAGCTATGCCAGAGAGTGTAGAACAAAAGTAATTTACTGGACCTCATTGAGATTCAAGTGTGAGAAGGCAGTAAGTTTTAGACACAACAACTGGTGGTGTCCCACCATGAGTGATTTCTATTAGACCCATGCCAAAGCATTTCTGTCTATTTCAAAATATCTTGTCATTGCAATAAAAGGTGTGCATCAAATCCTAAGAACACTAAAGTCAACTGATATATCAAAGTCTTTCTAAATGTTACCTGTATGGTAAATGGATATGTATTATGGATTTTCATAAAACAAATAGCCACCTTATTTAAGACGATTCCTGTCATCTTGTAATGTTGATAGAAATATATCATATCTTCCGTTACTTACAGTGATACTTAAAATGCTCCATCATCTCTTCAAAGAGGGCTAGCCTCTGCCCAAAAAAAGCATATGCTATAATTAAACAACACACATGAATCTGTTGCTGAGCAAGAATACTGTGTTTTAAAAGCAAGTCTTCCCTTTTCTTCCAAATAGGTCCTGCACAAAATCAGCATCCAGTCAATAAAATGTGGTAAATATTTCTGATCCATGTGGAATAGAAGTTAGTCTTGCACTGAGAGAGCTAAACACTGTGTGTACTCTTCTGCAGAAATGATTGCACAGCTGCATCTCACCAGCTGCTGTCTGTATGAAACCTTCCTAATGTGACTTTCTAGCAAACACTTTGCTATTTGGTATCCATATGGCAGTTAGCACTATATTGTCATCAACTCCTTCTTCTCTGAGACAGTTTTCTCTTTGAATTCAAAGCCATCACTGTAGTATGAGTAATTTTAAAAGCATGGATCTCCAAACCTCTGGAGAAAAGGTTCAAGTAATTTTTTTCTGTAACAGGCCTCTGCTGAGCTTCACTCATAAAACAATTGGGTATGGCTTCACTGCTTGGAACAGAAACCAGGGCAAAGAAACCGTATGTTCCATTAATGTAAATCAGCACAGTGATTTAGATTACTGTGGATCTGGCTGGTACAGTTCTGGTTTATAATAAATCTAAGTTTCAATGATGACCATTATCCAGAGTCTAAGCAATCAAATGCAACATACAATTACTATGAATAAGTAACCAATTTTGGCTCTTTGTGCACATAATTAATTCAGATATTTAGTTGCATACATAAATATCTTTTACATCCATTTATCTTATTATGTAATAAAAATCAATCCATCATATAATTAACTAAGCACTTCAGAAATATGGAAATGATGCATAGCTCTTATACAGCAGTTATCTGAACCTCAAGCTTTCAGAAATCATGAGCTAATGCCTTTTAGGGAAAAAAGCACAAGAAAACTCTAGAATGGCGGTTTAGAACTGCTAATCAATTTTAGATTCTTTATTCTTGGAGTTCAGAGCTTTTTTAAACCCCACCCAACAGTGCTAATATCTAAAACATTATTTAAGGACACTCAAGATTCTGTGTAAATAACTGTTTCCAACAGCTAAGACTGCAAGTAAAACTCCATGTGTACCAAGAGCAAGCCAGGAAGGAGATATGTAATCATACAAAAAGGAGAGCTTACTGCTAGGAAGTGTCAGTTAGAGCAAGCAACAGGGATATCGATATGTAGTTACTGTTACCAACTCTGCAAGCCATCATTTACTCCTTACATCATTCACATATAAAATAAGTAAAATAATAATAACACTTCTGGTTCCTCACAGAAGAATTTAATGGAACTAATCGTTGCTGTAAAGCCCTGTAGAATTTATTTCTGAAAGGAACTTTATAAAAAGCAGGATATCATTACTCATGTGACAGCACACACATAAAATCAATTACTGCTGCATCTTTTTTAGGTCATTTTGTTGGTCATGAATTCTTATCATAATATTTGGTGTTCTGCATATTTTCTAAGGAGCCCTACCTCCTCAATATGCATCAAGACATGATGTAAATTTTCAGGCAAGCTACTTTTTCAGATTCTCACAAACCATAGTTTGTTTTGGGGTGGGTTTTTTTTTTTTTTTTTAGAGGGGGAGGGGAGGAGAGAGGAGAGGAGAGTATATTGCATTTTGCACTGACCTACCTTTCATCTCCCCTGCCATCTTCCTGTGCAACAACATTGTTTTTGCAGCTGTTAATCTCCCCCACCCCTCTTTTTAAATGAGTCTTGAATTTCTTAAAGGAAATTGGGAAGTCCTAATGAGTTAGAGGTACACCAAAGTTATCCCATGGACTCAGTCAGATACTGTTCATCTAATTTATGATCTTTTGTCTCAAGTATACATACAAACCAGGTAAGTGCAAATGCAACTAGTTAACTGCTGAAATATGAACCTGATTAATATCTTCAACCAGAATTAACTGCTGATGCAAGTAGGGCAACAGGCAATTTATAGAGAAAAGAGCCCCCCTTTCACTTCTTTCAGAGTCTGTAGTCAACATTCCAAAATAGTCCTACTTTTTAAGAAATAGTTTTTATCACAGTCACAGAAGCAGTAAGGAGTGAGGGGAGAAATGATGATCAAGCTAAACAAGTATCTCAGAATTCAGGCTTCAAACTTGAGCAGATGATGTCAGAACTGCTAAGCTCTGGCAGAAGTGCCAGTACGGAAAATAAATTAAAGAAACGGATGGGTCTACTCACTGATAGAGTAACCTCTCTAAATGGAGACCAGCTGCAACACACGTAACRTAAGCCATGATCCTGCATCTGTGCTTCATGCTGCTGAGAGAATCTAACTGGAGGTGTGAAACAAAAGAAGGATACTGACTCTGACATACCACACAGATCCCTCTCTATCCAAATTAACGCTGACCAAAACATGCTACTGGTCAGTAGAGACTGCACTGTGCTAAGGAAAAATTACTTCCACCCCAGTAAGCTGATGCACTGTGAACAGGACTGAGAAGTGATGACCTTGTTCTAAGTGACAGCAGTGGCTCGGGGGATCAGATGAGAAGAGGGCTACTGAAAAAGCCACACACTCAAATATGGGAATTCAGTCCTCAAAAAGTTCTATGACAGACTGATGAAGCATTCACAAAGAATTAATGCCTTGGCTCCAGTACAGAATAGTGTAGGAAATGCTTTTCTGTCCTGTAGAAAGCTGGGATTTAACTTTCTTTTTAACTTCAAAATGGAAAAAAGAAAAGCAGATAAACACACCAAAAAGAGCCCAAAGTTTAAGGCTGGCCAGCTGGCAGCTCTTGAGCCACAGACAGTTTGCAAGACATTCATGTATCATCCCATTGCAGCGCTAAGTCAAATGATAGCAGTGAAGCCCTACGGACACAGGAACTGCTGAGAAATTCAATTTGCTAGGCAAGTAAGCCAAGTAAGCTACTGAAACCAACATCAGCAGGATCAACCAWTACTTGGAAACCAGTGGTAATACTAAAACAAAAAATGAGAAACCTTTAAGATCTTCTTCCTATAAACTCTTCTTCTGTCAAAGCCTCTGAATAGCGAGATGCAAAATTCTGTGGCTCTGCTTTATATGTAAGTTTTGGTAGGTGGTCCTCAAGTCAGAAAAAGTCATCCACCCTACGAAAGTTCATCAGTTTAATTCAGTATATGGAAAAGCAATATCCAAACCTAGTAGAGCAAGAAACTGAACCTAGGCCTCTCACATCTTAGAGAACAGGTAGGGAGAACCCTGCCCATTGGGCTTAAGGCTTATTGTATTCTAATCAAAGACAAATTGGATTTATAAAAAAAGTATTTCTTCTAGTTTAGAGGTGAAATAAGTAGCTGAGAACTGCAACAAGAAAGAAACTCTTCACCTATAAAAGCTGAAGGGTAGAAATAAAGCAAGAATTCCCTTATTTTGAATTTTGTTGCATCCCTTGAAATTGGAATCCATGGCTTTCCTCAGGGGTCAGTTTGCTAGGCCTTGCAGGTTGCTTGTGTTTAGTAAATCTRGGAATTGAACCCTGTTGTGCCCCTGTGATTCATTCACATTGCACACTTATGTATTATTACCCTCTTCACATTTGAGATGAAGAGCAAAAGATAAAAGCCACCGCCTTGGCTGGTTTCCTAATACAAGGGTATACTGACACAGAGTGAATGCACAAGCCTGCTGTTTTGAAACTTGAAACTGCAACTACAGAAACTGACTCAGCTGTGTGTTTTCACCTGTACTACAAATACTTGGATTATCCTCATCTTTTCAGAAACACTTGAAAGAATGTACTGATATAGTGCACACCTCAGGTAAATTACAATAAAAAAAGAGGTAGAAGGAATATGGTATTAGGGTAGAAGGAGCAGACAACAGGGGAAAATCAGGACACAAAGGGCTGCTAAGGGAAGCTGGCTTTTGGGGAGCACAGGCAGGAGGGTAACAAGGGAAAGAGAGCCATGGAATAAACTGCCCACACATACACATTACACCTACTCTGCTACTGAACTGCAGGTAGCTTGATGGTTCTTTCTTTTTCTTCTCTCTCTCCTTATTTTGTGAAAACATAATGTTTTGCATATATAAAACAGGAAACAATATATTTGGCTATTCTAGATCAATGTCTGATTGTTCAGTTGAAGAGTAGCCCATCTATAATAGGAACCATAATATTAGGTAAATGAAAAATAGCATAAATAGTGAAGAAAAGACATGCTTTACCAATTCCAGTGAAGAGTATTTCTGCTGTTCCTAGCTACTGCAGAAATTTTGCTGAGATGGATGATCTGTAATCTTAGAATTACTACTTGATGGCACAACATTCTGTGTTAGAAGCACGTGGACAAAAAAGCCCTTATCATTCAACAATGTACCTGTGCCATGGTTCACAGACTGAAGCAATACAAAACCACCTAGGGACTAAGCATTGCTTAACTCTGAAGCACTGTTGTATTAAGAGACAAATGCTAAAGGACTGGTATATGTCCTCGACGGAAATCGCGGAAGGAGGATATATAACCTGCTGAGAAATGTTTCTGTCAAACAATGGAAATATTTTAAGTGGGATACTTTGGGTGCTGTTGTTTAAACTTAATTTAAAAAAATATTTTCTATATCACTTTGAATAATAAGAATAGAAGATAGTTATAAAATCTGCCTGTGACACCTACTTTAGAGCCACTGCAAACATTTCGGAGGACAAGCTGAGAATTTAAAATTATCTTGACAGGTTGGAGAGAATCTAAACTCAACAAAGTTAAATTCAATAAAGGTAAGTGTAAAATGCTATACACTTAGGAAGGACAAATGAAATGCACAAAAGCAAAATGGGGACCATCTGGCAAGGCAGCAGTTCAGCAGAAAACCACCTAAAGCTTATGGTGAATCAATAACATGATGCTCAAATAAGAAAGGCTAATCTCATTCTGGGAGGCATTGTTACAAGAGTCATGTGTAAGACACAGAGGCAATCTATTCCACTCCATTTGAGGAATGAGGATAGCGTTTCCAGTTTGGGGAACCAGATAAGAAAAAAGTAGAAGAATTGGAGAGATTCTAGAATAGCAGGGCCAGCAAGAGACATGGACACAACTGGCAGAGAAAATAAATATGGGACTGTCCAGAATGTCCTGTAACACAGAGTGTCAAGAGTTATGTAAAAGGTGCCCCTGCAAAAGAGATTTCACAATAGAAATGAATCTTATTTAAGGACAGATAGTCAGGAGATCTTTATCCAGACTGCCAGAGCAAAAATTAACTATGTGTATAAAAGGTTACTAACTTTAACTCAACTCAGAAACTAATTAAACTTCAGGACAAGGCAGCCAATGTTTTCCCTGGTAAAAGTGTAACAATAAAACTGCCCTTAAAGAAGGAACAACCCCTACACTTTGCAAAGCCTGTTTAGTACATACTGCAATATTTTCAGAGGGGAGGCAATTTAATAGAAAAGAATGAGGTACCCCTAAAGTGCTAATAATCAAAAAGAACGGGACTGTTCATATTTGTGGTGATTCCAAGGTTACCATTACCCAACATTGTCTGACGTGTTCTTTCCTTTTTGTAATTTAGAGAATGGCTTTGCCCCCATTGCTGTGGTTAACATTTCTTCAGTCTCAGTGAAATTAGCCTCTAACTTATTCTCATGTTGACTTTTAAACAGGAAAAGTAAATAAGCAAATGAAGGCACGGTGGGTATTGGGCGGAGTGCTGCAATTCACATTACAGGGAGAGTGCCTGCCACATTAGAGAATGCTAATGCAAGAGCTATGGTCCCTATACCTCCTGGTTAGATCTGTGCCTAATTATGAAGGAATCATACAGATACAATAGGATCCATCTAATCCTTTTAACTAAATAAACACAGAATGCCAGGCTTAGCTCCATATACTCACTGTTATGCCAGCAGGCTTCTTAAACACAAAGATAACATTTAAAATTCTACAAGCTATATATAAGTATTCTGGCCAGTTACACTATCGCCAATTGGTCAGTTTAATCTTTTTTTTGAATCCTAGATAAACCAGTCTATTTCCACAGGCAAATTAACTGGTGTTAAGCATTAAGCTATCTTTTCATTTCATTCTATTCCTGCTTTGATCATGTTAGGGGAATAGCATCCATTGGTCTGATCAAGAGAAACTGAGCCAAATAACCACTGAAACTTTTCAATTTGTAATGGTGACCAGCACTGAAATCAAAGCTCCTTCTGGTTAGCATAGGGACCTGGGGAAAAAGGGAACTGTATATGCTGATGCGCATTTTTTGATAGTGGAAAAATAGATTGTTGCTTTTCCACTGGAAGTGGATTATTAATCTTCCTGTGAATTTATGATACTCAAACAATGACGAAAGAAATATGGGAGATATTTACCAGCATATAGCTCTGGAGAAAAATGTGCTCTATTTCATTGCTAGGATCCAGAATACACACTTCCACAATGATTCGRCATTAGAAAGAAGTTCCTATATCTTCCTTTTCTTTGTGATATAWCCACCCGTTTCCATATTGTGTGTTTCATCATTTGGGTTTTAATTTTCCAATGTCTTCTAGTGCATTTGTCACACTGAATGATGATACAGCAAAATATTATTTTCTTAGCATCACACGTAAGAGGCAAATACTTCTTTGCTCCAAATCAGCACATCACCAATGATAAATTATCCTGCTACTATGTGTACTATAATGGGGTGGGAGTGAAATTATTAAGAATCAGTTTAATACTTCTGTTTAAGACCCTTTTCCCCTCCACCCACCCACTTCTCATTCTGTCCACTGGGAAAATAACCTACTAAAAGCTGAAGGGATTCTCTCGGGTAATAGGGACGGACTTCACTCTTTCGATTTTTTCTTCAGCAATAATGAAGATTTAAATTAACTTTAGTATGTACAAATATTATTCCTGTGATTCTCTGGGAGCAGCACACACAACATCCCCTGAAAACTGCACTCCAAAAATTCAACATTTAATTCATAGCACAATGCCTACTTCAGGAAAAAATGCCAGACTCCTGAAAGTCTTAGCATTCTCTCTGCTCTGCTGCTGAAGGATTGCTATTCCTAGAAGAATTCAGCTCTGTAAGATAAGTGTTAATACATTATTTCTGTAGGTCTCCAGGGCCTGAAGTTTGAATTAAATGTGAACTGAATAAAATCATTTGCTTTTTATCAGCATGGTCCATGAACCATGGTTTGAGGCCAATATGTGACTCTAAGGAAAATGAGTTTAGCTCCAACTCCCTAATCCCTGGATAAGATCATAAAATCACCACACATCACTCAGCACTGTTTAGCAAGAAATGCCTGCCTCTGTAGTAATAATAAAACAACTGAATTACAGTCACTGGCTCCTCAAAGATGATGGCTCTTGCAGGTTCAGGTGAAGTACGTGGTTGTGTATGGAGAGGATGGAGTGCAGCCAATACAGCACAACAACCTCCATTTCACATTGATGTTTGATTTCTGGAAATCTACTCGGATATCTTTCAAAAAAGAACCGTCTTCTTGAACACTCTTCTCTTTTAAACACACACATACACATACTTTCATGCATAATAATTCTGAGTCAAACTCATGCTCTGCTGTAGGTATAATTCCAGAATAAACGTGGGAGTAACTCCTGATGTAGACTATTGTAATAACAAATTTAGTTATGATTTATTCAGTTTATTCACATGCAAACATGGAAACTCAAATGTAGAGACAGTTGCTGAAACTATTAGTGTTTTCCATAAAATTAATAGAATTACATATGCTAGAGAAGGAAAAGACTCAAATATGTAACAGCCAAGGTGTACTAGTTCATATGAATTCACTGTTATTTCAAATACTGGTGTCGCCGCTCTTGATTAGATGCAACTAGTTTCACTAAATAGAAAATTTAGTAGCACGAACTAATAGGAAGCAACTAAGAGCAAACCAATAGCAAGGATTTCACTAAAATGGAAAAGTATATCTAAATTTCAATTCTGTGGCATGCACAGATACTGAACATTCAATAGCAAAAACCTGATGGTACATGTGTCCTGGCACGGAGCAGAAACAAACCAATACAACCAATTACAACTAACCCTCCTGTTTAAAAGTTAAAACGTAACCAAATGGAACACTTCTGACAATTTGATGGAATAATCTTGCATGACAAATATCCCTGAGAGAAAATGCAGAGGGAAAATACTCTGAACACATTATTTCTTACAATTTCTTCTCAGAAGCCTGTGAGCTCCCTTAAGATTCTTTGCACAGTAAAGGATGAACTCAGTAGAACATTCTCAATTTCTTTCTCTGAAGCAAGCTTAAATATTTTTTATTCCATCATGTAAGCTTTTAAAGAACCTTTTCTTCGAGCTCAATAGAGTATGAACAAAACTGTCAGTTAATAGGGTGATAAGAGTTTAAAGAACAGCAAATAAATAGACATAAGCCAATAAATTGATGGACCCCAACATTGCTTGGATATTTTTTGTACAATTCAAGCAACTACTATCAAGCACATTCTACTCTGGATAGGTCTCAAGTGCAGTTCTTAAATTCAGAGCCATTCCATTATTTAGGCATAGGCAGAATAACTCCAGATTTACCAAAAGCAGAACAGAATTTATTTTGTTTGTTCACAGAAAGTGTTATACAAGCTTAATTTAAGGTTCAATTTAGCACTGGTGTTTTAAATCAAAGGGGCAGGATTTGCTAGTTTGACCACAGTCCCATGTTAATCTGCACAAACAGCAAACTAGTTTAGAGTACGAACAGAGCTATCACACAGCTATCCACATCTGACTGTGTCTATTAATTCAAAGTTAATTAGAAACATATTTAAAGTAAACATATTAATCAATGAAATCTGAAATAAGAGTAGCTACAAAAATAGTCATACTGTTTAAACTAAACTAGTACAAGTCTGTGTGCGTAGATTAGTTTTAACAGTTTCTGCAATTTCCATCTGAACTCAAGTGCAGTGAATTATCTGACTCCACATATAATAAAAAAAAAAAAAAAAAAAAAAAAAATATCAAAACCGGTTCCCATTTGGCACGGAATTTTTAGGCAAGGGTGCCAGATCCTGACAAGAATATGTTGGGGCTATCTGTGCATGCATACCTATTTTAAACAGTACTAAATAAAATATCAATCTTTCCTTAAAAAAAAAACAAACAAACTGACAGTGATGTTCAAATAGGAATTCAGAGTTAGACAGTGATATTTTTTAGAATATATTACTTTACACCCTGGATTAAACTGAACATATACTCATCTGAAAGATGTTCATACTCAATAATTCATTATTAAGTATGAATATGTTATTATCATATTAKTAAAATTAATTATTCAGTGCAGATGTGCTGCAGCATTTTCTTCCCTTCCAGAAGGGTTCACATAGGGTCCAGGCCAGAGATTTTCAGTGCTCTTTTTTCCAGTTCCTTTCTGACAAATGAGAACATGATCATCATTGCATTATACCTTGTTTCAAGCCGAATCTCTTGATTCAGTTTTTCTCTTCATACTCGATCACCTCCACTTCCTTGTTTGACCTCTTTCGAGTCTACATTTTTTCCCCTTTCAACTTTTATTCACTTTTGTTTCCATGCTTGCATTTGTACATTTCCTGCCCAGACACCCCACAGATGGCGAAATTCTTCACTCTAAGCATGTATCTGTTGTTGCCCCATTGTCCGGATATGTACTTTTTAATGAGGAGCTGTGATGACAGGCAAGAAACAAGGCTAAAGTAACCAGAGCGTGTAGGGCATGTGGACAACTGCATTAGAGATCTCTCAGGTGACAGGAGGAAAATACTTCTAAATCCAGTTTTTCACAGATGGAGGAAAAACCCCTGTTAACACAAARTACATTGACTGACTTAGATATACCAAACTGTCAGTGAACAAGCATAGATAGGAAATAGTGATGCATGGACCTAGAGAGGAGCAAAGCCTCAAAAATGCAGGAATTTTTTGTACGTTCATTTGAAAATTATAGCTAACCTCTCTAATGTGTATTCCAGCTCAGAGATAAAACATTCATAATACCCACCAGCACTTATACAAGAAGTTATATTAACCCTGCTAAAATAGTTTCTTCTACATTTCGTTTTGGGAATGGGAAGAGACATAGGAATTTTTTATTGGCTTGGTTTTTTACATAGCAAGAACTAACTTGGTCCTGGCTAAAACTTCAGCCTCACTGAAATTGTGTCATGGATATATTTGGATCCCAAAGACATCAAATCTTAAGTGACAAGAAACAATTTCACAGCATTTAGCTCAGGTATGGCAGCAGAACACAAACTCAGGGGAATAAGGAATATTTTCTTGCAAATGCAAATCTACATGTAACAGGTAAAGTTTTGTCATCTGATGAGAGACCTCTCCTGCCATTCAGTGCATGTTTCCAGTAGTAAATAGGTAATTTTCCTGCATTGTCTTTTGGGACAGTTTGGGTTTATATTCATAAGGATAAGCAGACAATACATCTTTGTTGACTAACAAGACTGGAAATAGCAGCAAAGCTACCATTAATTCCCTGCTGTTTTAAACGGGACCCAAACAATAAAGGGCAAAGTATTCAGCATGACAGTCTTTTTGTCTGTGGACAGGACTGATCTGTGGAGCATAGTGATATTGCTGCAATGCTAAATCTGCATTGGTACACAGGGGTCTGGGAAAAGGACCCAAAGCAATGGGAATGAGAAACATTGACAGAAGTTGCCAAGTGGGAAGCTTGGACTGTTATTGTAATACCTAAAAAATAAAAACTGTCTTGATGGCGAAGTTAGAACAAAAAAATATTTTAATTGCACACAAGAAATGTGACCCTCTGCTCTGATTTTCAAGGACTGAAATAGGTACATGCCCAGAAGTGGATATTTAAGCTCCTACACAACAGGTATTCAAGGAGGCAGTTATGTACCTAAGAAATGCAGAAGCCTATAGGTTTTTATTGTAGCTGATAAAATGGGTTTCAAGGATGATATTTGAGTCTCAGATGCATAGAGCCAAGTCCTTTGAAAATCCAAATGTAACATGCTTGATGTGAAGACATGTAGTTCAGTGACAGCCCAGGGCAAATATAAAAAGAGAATCCTTCAGCACAGGAGACAAGGAAAAACATAGGGAACACTGAAGAACAACTATAAAATACTTTCCCCAGGAAAAACATTTAACACATTATCACTGCAGATTTACAAGAAGAGTTTAAATTATTAGTAGGAATGATAATGCAGAGAAGTAATCAGAAAGTTATGAAGAGAGCAGAATGATCCATGTGATCTTTTCTGCTTCTGCCATTAATGATTTGAAGCAACATGGAATAACCGTAAATTCTCTCTCTTGATTAGTGTTAGAGGCTTATCTAATTATGAATGATTGTGCCTCAGGTGAGACATCACAAACAATTATCAAAGCTAAGATATTCAATATAAATGGCCTCTGTGGATGTGCTGTTTGATTTGCATATTTTCAAATTAAAAAAAAAAAATCATTATGCTCAACTCTGCTGGGATTCATTCCTAAGTCTTCAAGTTTAACAAGGTTGCCCCCTAAAGCCATTGATGTATTCCTGCCTATGAAAACCAAACACTTTACTGTATCATTTAAAAAATCCAAAGAAAACAAATACATACACACAAATGCTTCCAGAGCCGCTTAGGAATCAGAAACTGTGGATTGAATCTAATCAATAAGCAGATACACCCTAAACTCGTCTTTAACTGAATTGAAATGGAACCCTCAAACACCTTCCCAATCTCTGTGTAAATACCTCCTACAAAAATATACATCAGACTATGAGCTGGCAGACATGACTGAACCAAATGTAATTTTTAGAGTGCGCAGAGCCAGCTCTTTCCTTTTTTCCCATGTTACTGATCCTGTTGCTGCCTGATAAGCAAATTCAGTTTCTCACAATTGCTAAGTAAAACATGTAATTAGCATTCCAGTACACCAAATTGCTGCTGGCCTACTCCACTCTTTTGAGAGCTAGGAATACTCAATTAATAAATAATGCTTCTGATACTGACTTTGGACCATTCCTACAATTAAGTTGCCGCTTAGCTATTTCACGGTGGTGGTATAAAAGCTGGGTCACAATTTAGAAGACAGAAGCCTAGTAAACTAGAGCTTTGATGGGAAATATGAGGGAAAGATGATTTGCCCTCGAGTTGGCCAGTGTCTGTCTTTGATAAATGAGGAATAGCAAAAGAAATCTTGTGAAGTCAGCGACCTGAGAGGTCTTTGATTCTTTTTTCTTAACTGTGGGTCAACTTGTTAAAATTGGAGTGTGTTTTGCCTAGACAAAACAGTTTCATTTTCATATAGAGAATATCAGTGTGAGGTTAAGTAAATAAATGAGTAGTAGTTTGATATTACAGCAATGCCTATTAATAAATCTATGGTAACCAACAGAACTACCCTGAGTTATGTATATCACACATATGACAAATAGTATTCATGAATTAAATTAATACATACAATTAATGAATGTGTGCTAAAGAATGACRTTTCAGAGCTGTTTTCCAACATCACCTTGCAATGCCAGCTGCTCATTGTTTCAAACAGGATGAGGTGAGAGTAGGACAACTCTTGACTTATGTTATAACTAATTCTTTCAATAAAGATTTTGTGACTGTTCAGAGTGACAGACTTAAATCTGACAAGCTAACAAATTAAAGAAATATATTAATTAGACATTCACTAAAAAATTGCAAGCCAGCAACCTGGCTAAAGTGTGTTTTGTTCGTTACAACAAGGATTTTCTTTCTTACATTGTCTTTTTGTTTAAATCTTGGTTTGAGTCCTCTTTGAGAATTGAGATGATAATGATGTTGTGACACACACTTTTAAACTTGATGATTTTGACTTTTTAGTAGTTGCATTTTCTGGCCATATTTACTTGTCTGAAATCCAAAAGGTATAAAAAGCACATTGACCAGTTATGAGCTCTGTTCTTTTCTCAGCTACATTACTCCCTGAGACTGAGTTTTGCTTTTACTATATTAAAAAATAGAATTTTGCATTTTTTTGTTTTTTGTTCATGAGACTAACATTTTTCTTATTATGTTAACTGAGTTAACATAACGTGAGGTACAAGTTGTGCTCTCCCCTAACTGCCATTTTTGACCTCTCAGGCAGTATCTTCAGAGATTTTACCTTTGCTATAAATTCATGGCTGGAGTGTCCTAGATTTAAATTTAAATTTAAATTTGTTGATTGTCATACTGAGTATGTACCCTTTGTTGATTGTCATACTGAGTATGACAACTCAAGTTTTACAACATTTTGGTTCAAAGACATAGATGTTTTGTACTAACAGGCCTTGAAATCTAAAGCTTATCCATTGGTCCACTGGTAAAGCTTGTAATACTCAGAAGGAAGGAACTGAAGAGCAGAAAACCAAATCTGATCTTGAAGCTCACCTCCAAACTTTTGACTTCCCTGAAACTGAGTTCACTGATAAAATTCATTTGTTACCACATGATTTATTAGATAAGCATTAAAGATACAATGCGTTACATTGCTCTACAGAGCACAGAATGCTTCTAGATTTTACTTAACTAAGAGATGAAATA
Source organism: Phoebastria nigripes (assembly GCA_035582835.1). NCBI lineage: Eukaryota > Metazoa > Chordata > Aves > Procellariiformes > Diomedeidae > Phoebastria > Phoebastria nigripes. The sequence goes on from JAYKAV010003118.1 coordinate 463,421, forward strand.
TCTTAACTCAGACTTGGTAGATGCCATAATTTTACCTACAGGGAGTCATTCAATTTATGGTTTCCAACACAGCTCAGTAACAGTGATGTTAGAACTGAAAAAGTGGCCCTGGTACACCATAATTCTGGCCCTCCTACACTATGGTTACTCATCCTTATGACAATGCGGGCAGGGCTCTCTCACATTGCATAGCAGACCGCACAACAGGACGCAGTTTCATCTGCCACCGAGACAACTACTCCAATGACTACTGGTACACCCAGAGGTGCTTACTACCAATCTCTGCTGTAACAGATTCTTTACAAGATTTTTGTATGGCTACTGAGGCTTGTAATGATAGGTAATGTTAACCCTACAGAAACTCTCATAAGATAATGCAGCTTTTTATAAGACAACAAAACAGGAACTTACTAGAGTTATGATTTCAGAACATTACTCTTTATTTCTCAAGACTTGAAGACTTTCCCTCACTGGAAGATAGCTCCTGTCAACCTGATGCTGCTGGAAATTACTCCAAGTTAAGAAACAGTAACTCATTTCCCTCCTGCCACTGCTGCTAGTTTTCCTATTGCAATTGCAACTGTCATCTGTATCTTGGATGAAAATGCCAAGAAATGTTTTACGAGGAAAAAGAACCATACTTACACAATGTATGTTAAAAACTAGTAGCAGCGAGACTGATGTCAGTAATATACTTAAATTATTCCATTTGCGTGTTGATGAAAGTTTATGGAATTCTTTCCCAGATGACCATTGTGGAGTACTTAAATCACCTGATGACTTTGTAAAAAACAAGTGCAAAATAGCTCAATCAGACCAATCAGGTACTGCTCTCCTCATTAATATGCATTAAAGATGAGTCTGTCCTAAAGTTTGACAGGGGATTTAGCAATCCTTGCATTAGCAAATACATGCCTAGCATTCCTTTTGATTCCTATTACATTAGTTTAACAATTATTAACAATTCCCATTCTCACATAAGGGAAAATGATTTAATTATTCATGTTGACAGGTCAGGGTGTAGTCAAAACCAATTTGTTACCCTTAAGGGTGAGGAACCAAAAGGTCCTTATTGCAAACATATTAAGCATACCCTTAAAAAGAAGGAATCAATACCTTCTTTTAATTGCATATGCTTTCTTTAAATGGGTAGAAGCATTTGCTTGAAAATGAATGTAGTACTGGCTACCAATGTCATACTGTAGCCAGTACAATTCATACTAATGGTAGGACAAGTTGATCTTATTTCAATCAACTAAGATCCAATCTACCAAGTAATTATATTTTACAAAGTATTTCAAGAGTACCTTAAAACACTGGGGAGTTCAGAAAAATAGCATATACCCTACCAGTTCCAGTCTTTGGACATACTAGAGCTTGTAAATTGGACAATTAAAACTAGCAATTAAATGCTATGGAAGCTAGTGAATGTTAATGGATTTATTAGTTGCCTCTATTCTAATGGCACATTAGGCCCCTCTAACTGCTTCCCAAAGGAAACCATCCTTTGAGGGTAAGCAAAGCATGCTCACCCTCACCTAAATATCTGATAAAGAATACTAATCGCTTTCAACTTAAGGTAAAATTAGAAAGTTACTTGCAATTCTTACAAAAACATCTAGATCAGATATATTTGCAAGTAGCTACAAAACCGGAAAAATCAGAAGTTAAAGCAAAAGCTTCTTTTGACAAGATTCAGCAAGAAAATGACAGGAAGGTTAGAGTTCTTGTAATGTTATAGCTACATGGTGTTCAAGTGCAAGCTGAGTCACCAATAGAATAGCCCTTATTGAATTACAGAGAAGTTCAGCTCTTGAATGTACAAAATTAGAATTTCTGAAGGAAAGAAACCAATATATACAAAAGCTACTATAGTAACCAACTGAAATCATACAAGAAAGGGACCACCATTTTCAGAAGTATGAAGGTCTTCTGATGGAGGAATAGAAAGACGGAACTGAAAAGGAAGATTAAGTTGCATTTTATTTTTAGAGGATTTATTTTGTATTTACCATTTTTTTTCAGATAACAAAAAACCTGATTTTAATGCAACTGCCTTATCTGTTACAAATGAAAAAAGCTGAAGTCTTTGATTAATGGTGATGTTGTTTTAGGACTGCATAAAGCTTTTAGGATGGAAACTGGAAGTATAGAAGGGTTATACCCTAAAGTAACGCTGGTTTGAAATAAGAAAATAATATCTCCTAAACCAGGCACTAGGAATCCCTAAATACAGATTTATAGACAATTTAAAAATAATTCTGTCAGTAGACTTGAAACAGTTTAGCTATATTAATATGAATCAACAGAACCTGACGATTCATCAATTGCCAAAATGTGCACCAGGAATTTCTATGTTGGCAGTTTGGACAGCAACAGGAAAGATGAAAAGATTTGTGATCAAAAGAACTCTTCATGTAACAACACTTAAAATCCTAGGTACRATAATGAGTAACTATCAAGAATTTCCAAGAATTATCAGCAAGCCCAGTGACCATTTCAGACATCTCAGATTACTTCTGGGACCCTGAAATATTATGAGACCATTCAGACAAACTGATCTGACAGTATACTAGGGAGTATACTGCCTAGTATAATTTTACAAGTACTAATATGTTATCCTATAAGACTGGAAAAAATCTCCTTTTAGGAAATGAATCAAAAGGAGAGACTGTGGAGGTATGCTGTAGAAATAATGACGCAGTTTTGGGTAATGGGAGTTCTGAAAGAGCCTACAAGAATAAGACCCAATGTATACAATTTAAGATTAGCATGAACACTACCAGTATATGCCAATGAACAAGATTCTAAAGTAGGTGTGCAAGGTGTGTTTACTTCCAAAACTAAAACAATTTTTGGTTCAAACAAGAAACTAAATCATGTAGCTGATTTTGATTAGCCCAATTTGTAGAATATTGCCCTAACTGAAGGTTCTGCTAGTGCTTGTATCACTTTGGAGTTTTGGTTTTCAGTTTTAAATTTGTTTAACTGGTATATAGAATCAATTTGGATACTGTAAATACGCCAGAGTGGCCTCCTTTAGGCTTTGGGATTTTATTATTTTATACCAGCTTATCAACACCGAGTTAGAGGCATTACCAACCTGGGTTATAAACAGAAACTAAGACCATCTTGAGGTGAATAAGGGATCAATCCTTCACATGAAGGAACTGCATTTGACTGGACATTTCTGAGGTACAGGAGTGTCAATGTGGAGTTAYATGTATGTAAACGGAAAGAAATTAATCATATCAGAGAGGGAATGAAGGAGGAGCCTGATGAAGTGATTTTTCCTATTATTCAGGGAATTTAAGGGTTAGCTAGAAGAAAAAATTGACATTTAGGACATGCATGAAATAGCCTACTTGTTTAATGAAATCCAAAATAAGATTAAGCATAATAATTACTCAATAATGAGCAGACAAAACATAAATATGTAGGAAAAGAAATAATTTGTTTTGCCTATGGTGAATACATGATGAATACTGTCTAAAGGCATTAAGTTTCCAAGCTTGAATAAAGATACGTAGTATACTCACTTGTACTGCTCTAACTGTTTCTCTAATGGACAGAAACCAAAAGAGAAATATTTTCTATCATGTCTTAAACTTAAATGGTTAGATCACTAGGAACTGTAACACCTCATCCAATCCACAGTTTTGTTTTCTTAACAGAATTTGTTCTAGGTTAGTGTTCTGAATTTCTTTCACTCACTGTTCTCCTATCACTGTTTGATCCAGACATAGATATTTTTACACAGCCACTTACCACAGATTTTGCCAGTTTCCTGGAAGCTGACATCTACAAAGGATGTGTGAAATTGCTTCCCCAAAAGCAATTTCAAATTTAGAAAGCACTTTGCAGAAATTGTTGGTCTTAGGAACCCAATTTGTGTGTTGGTACAATGCATTTGGCACACCAATGTTCCMTGTTTCTGGAAGGTAGTAACCAGAGAAACCGATCAGAAAACCCTTGGCCATCAGTTTCTGCTGTGTGTCCAGTGAAGCTTACTAAGTGGAGCAAGACTAACAGAGAGTCTAATACACAGTGCAAACAAGTGGTGTTGCATGGTTACTAAAGACTTACAGTTTTACCATGGTTGGCCTAACTGTCCAGGCACAATTCCAAATTCCTCTTTGGTTTCCACTAAGCCTTGGTCACACAAAATTTTCCCGTTTCTATTTTTTTTTTAAGTTAGATAGCTGTTATGAATTAATGTAGTTCTGAGAATTTAGATTAATAGATTACATTTAAGGTACACATTCTATTACTCAACTTATGAAATAATAGATTCCAAACTGATAGAGATTGATTGGCTCCAAACAAAGCGTGTATTAACCCACATTTTTATGAAAGACTTGAACTAGCAGTATCTACATGGCTGGAAGGTGATACAAAAAATGGGTAACAGATGAAGGAATTGTTGTAGTTAATGTAGCTTTATAACACAACAAAATATGATTTTTTTAAGACTTATTTTAGTAGATTTAAACTGGTAAGTTTATTCCAGTTATCTTAGACAAGAGGCAAGGATAATTATTTACAGTATTTCTCTCAAGGGAGGGACTTTTGACTGTAAGGATTTTTGTAAAGTTAAGACAGACTTGGGGTTTGTTGGGCAGAAGCATATTTAACTATAGCTGTGATGGCAAATACATGGGAAAGGTGATTTACTTGTGAAATGGATATTGTCTTGTTTCACTAATTGGTGTACTGGGTAAGAAATCCCATGAAAATATATGGAATATGTCTGGTTTATTTTTATGATATATAAAATGAAGTGTGTTTTGACTAGATTGACTAGGTAAAGGAGTATGGAATTTGTAAGAGACAAAATGTTGTGAAGAAGTCATTATTTTCATGGTAGAATATTGATGTAAGATTAAGTGAATAATGAAGTTAGTATGATTTAATGTTGCTGTGACACATATGTTAATGAAACTATGGTAACCAACAGATTTACCCTGAGTTTACTGTGAGATTATGTATGCCATACATATAATTAATGAATATGTAAATCAGCACAAAGAGAAAATGGATTCTAAAGAATGACTTTTTACAGCTGTTCTCTATGGTCATGCTCCAATGCCTGCTGTATATCCTGTTTCAGGGAAATTGTAGTGGGAGTAGGAAAGCTTCTGTCTTGATCCTTTCAGTAAAGATAACTCCTATCTACCTGGATTTTGCAAAAACTCCACTTCCCTATAAAATTTAATGCAATACTGTTCAGAGGGACAAACCATCTAACATTATTCACAGCCACAGGAAATTCAAAAGTTACAATTAAGGACAACTGGCATAGTGAAGTATAGTGTTTGCAGCATGTTATATGCTCAGTGCTGTTTGCTAGAAGGTAGTTAATATCCCGCCTTAGAGTTCTGACAGCTTCTTAACTCAGCAACAGCATGGTGTGAATGTACGGACAACTCAGTCTCATGCTGTGCCTGAGCTGGAATATCTTTGCAGGATCTGGAACCTGTGGAAACTCGACATGTCAGCACAGAGCTAAAACCCAAAGGTTTCAAGGYGGTTCCATGGCATGGGGTATATTTACATTGCATCGCCGTACATGTCCTGTAGCAGCCATGCTATCCAGACTTTTCCATATCTGGGGGGGATCCTGTTATCCTATTACCCAGCAGGTAAGAAGTTAACTGTACAGAATAGAATAGATCTAAGTACCAAACCCAAATGCATTCAGTTACAGACTGATCCAAAGGCTCCTGAGGCTTAGTCGATCTCTTCTTATTTTGCATTAGTAGTACCCAATGTTTCTTCAACTCCCACTGAATGGACTGATGGACAAAATGTAGGTAACACTTACAAAATTACTTCCAACTTAGATGAAATTAACTTGGTAACTGCAACATACGAGTTTGATGGCTTAGGCCCCTACTGCTCCATAACAACGTTAAGAGCAAATTACCAGATGTTCCACAGTGACAAACCTGTGTTCATTAGTAAAGGTTACTATTTTGCCAGGGAAGACAACCACTTAAAAAGAAGCATTCTTTGTGCTGGAAGACTGAGAACCACAGCAGCATTGTGCTTTTTTAGATCTCCAAATTAGTACACATTTTTGTCATGTCAGGGTTCTACATCTGTTGAAATGTTGCAAACATTTATGAATACTAATTACCATTTGTTCCAGAAGAGCTTTAAATCAGTTAATTAGGAACCTGCCATCATGTTTATACTGTCTAAAGGAAAATCCAAACCACAACAGAATATTAAATTAAGCTAAAATTTAGTCTACAATCACCATTTATAAATATATAAATTAGTGCACTCAGAGCCTTCACATAACATGAGGTGATCTGTTTTTTTTTCTACTGGTCATATTTTGATCTAATAAATAAATATATGAGCTGAAATATACATTGTGATGACATTCCATTAACAGTTAGGCAAAGGGCAGATCAAATGGGCCAGTTTGGGACTCTCAGCTCGAAGAGGCCAGCAACTTCAGGAGGTGCTGAATTCAACAACCTGAGAATTACAGAGAATGAACCCCTAAAATCAGCAATAAAAATAAATTACCCATAAATAAATTATATACTGACAAATAATAAAGGCTCAACTGGCAAATATTTAACATTGGAACTTTCCTTCCTGTACACCTTCTTCCAATATTTATTAAGCTAATCATTTCCGTGTTTTATGAATGCAAATTGCTTTTTCTCCATACTCAGTTAATTTTGTCTCTAAACAATGAAGTCTCTTCACTGATTCACATCACTTATACTCTGGATCATTCATATACTCCAGCCAGCAATACTTATGATTTACATTCTTCCCTCACAGTTTGTGGAGAATATAGCATATGCAAATTGGCAGCACAAGTGTAACAAAAGGTCCTTTGAAATATTTGCCTGACTTTGACTTTTCTGTAAATATCATGTATTAAAAAGAGGTTCTGCAGAAAGGCTCAGCTATAGCCAAATGTTGTTTTCATTAATATTCTAAGATCCAGAAGTTTTACCTGTGAACCAGACTCCTCCTAGGTTTTAAGATTTCTCACTGAAGAAAGCACATAATTTAAGTCTGTTAATCATTAGGTGCAAAAAAAAATTAGCAGTGCCTTTAGTAAGTAGCAGTCTTAGACTGTTAACACTGACTCAGTAATGTTATTTCAGTGCACAGGAAGAAATGACTTGTATGAGGGACAAACTTGTAACTGTCTAACACTTAAATGCAAACCTCTCTCATATGGAGAGCGGTGAAGGAGACAAAGCCAGCCACCAAGAAGAAATATATTTCACTACACGATCTTCCCAATGTAGGTGGCTTTTTGACTTTAAATTGCTTTTGATGGATACTCGTTCACTCCTTTTCCATTCATTTTCAGTTAAAACTTGTATGCATTAAAWTTCAACATTATCAGAAAAGCCTGAAAACACTTCCAAAGCTTCCATGCAGCTGACAGCTAACACTCAAATGCCTAAAATTTTACACGTTGCTTCATGAGAAGTATCTACATGTAAATTTTACATCATTTTTTCCACTTTCATGCAAATGAAATAATGTACGGCATGTGAGTTAAAATAAAGGTTAATTCCCTCTCTCACACATTTTACTCCTTTTATGACTATTATGACTTACGTGCAACAGAAAACAATGTATAGGGTGTTTCTCCATGAGTTAAAGCCCAGTTGAAGTTAATGACTGCTTTCCCTTTTTTGGGGCCATCAAGTCTCAGCTCAGTGGTCATCAATCCCCAGGAAATGCCTGGTTCCTGAAATCATTATTGCTTAATTGAAAGGATAGCAAACAACACAGTAGAAAACATATAGCCTTCTACTGGGAATGTATGAAGTACAGGCTCACATTGAGGAACTCTTTTCTTCCATACCCTTAGATCAGCAGTTGAGAACAACCTGGGAGGGGAAATAAATCTGAGGATACAAAGAGCTTCAGCAACAAACCAGCAGGTCATAAATAAAATCCCCCCACAAACGCCAAGTGGTTTTGTTTTTCTTTTCTCTTTCTTTTTTTTTTTAATCATTGTTCACCCTGACATGAATCCTAATTAAAATTTTACACAGTGTGTCTTTTAATTAGCCGTGGCTGGAGTGGTGAAAGCTATCAATATTTAGCAGGATAATTGTATGAAATGACTTTTCAAAAATGAACAGCAGGCATGAATCCACTCAACAGCAGGGGGTTATTCAGACACACACTGTGCAAGACGGGGTGGCTCAGATAATGTGTGAGAGATAATAACGCACACAGGGAGTGACACATGCTGCCATATTTTGTGCTTCATTGGTTTTCTGCAAACAGCATTTGGCTCTTGTTGCACTCAGGACATCAGGGTTCACACAAGCTTCAAGCTGGTGATTTTTATCTTTGTGGTGTTGATTTATTTTATCTTAAATAGAAGGATGTGTTTAATAACAACACACACAAACAGAAGACTGAGACACAGCTCCATGTATGACCTAGTTTGATTATACTTTGCAGAGGCTAACAATGAACAAGATCAAGAACAGGGGTTTTCTTTCTTTCTTCCTTCCTCTTTTTTTTAAATCAAAAAGAAAAGCAAAAAGCTTTGCCCATCCTGGCAGAATACAAAGCAATAAATTAATTTCTGTTTTGCAAATGCATGATGTAAATGTACTCAGCTTTATTTTGAAATAGCTTTGTAACAGTTCACTTCTCACGTAACTTTCTCTCCTTTCTTTCACAAAAGAACCGGGACAGGCAAATTGCAACATAATGCGCTTGCTATGGCACAGCAAAAAAAGCAGGAAACACCTGCAAATGTTTCCCACATGCACCAAGGAAATGTTCACTAACATCACATAAAATGGGGTTCCGAGGCAGTTATTCACAGTGCATGCAGTCTGTGGGACAAAGTCCTTGAGGAACTATGTATTCAAGAGTAAGAACACAAATCCCAACACACAAATTCCCTACACAGAGAGCCAGATATGAAGTCCAAATGAGAGTGGGCATGTTCAGGTGAAATGTATGCCAGAGCCAGCTGTTTAGTTTTAGAAGATGTAAATAAGCATGTTTCTACCAGGTGCCTGCAGAAAGTCGCTTGCTTTACCATCATGGCAAAGAGCATTCCCTCAGCTCCAGGTGATTCCCTCATCTGCTGCAACTAGGCAGGTAGAGCAGAACACTGGCGTATGTCCAAGGCTCTTAATAATATTAGAATTAAATGCAAAGGGCCAAACTGATACTGAAATTTCTGCTCATTAGTAAGGTGGCAGATTGATGACTGAAAACTGTATGGATTCTGTACAAGATGATGGTACCTGTATGATTTCAGCACACAAAAAAACCACAGTGCAACAGACCCCTAAAACGCGCATAACTTCAGTATATGCTGGCCTTCTCTTTTTTTCTTTTCTTTTCCCCATTCAAAGCATGAGAAGAATAGAAATAGCCTGGGCCCATAATGCAGTATTTCAGCAGAAACATTAACGATATCTTAGATATGGCACATAATGCAGCATCAACTGCATCCAAATCTTTCCCATAATTCTTTACAGACAAATCAGCTATAAAACTCAGAGTCCAAGACATATAGCCAAACTGTATATCATCTCAATGCACTGCATACCAGCAACAGAACAATTATAAAGCTGCTAATGGAATTAGGTTGACAGAAACATGAGAGGTTTACAAAGTGAGACCAGTAGGAAAGACTTTTTTTCACAACTTAACAGAAGTGTAAAGCACTAAGGTTTACAGCACAGCAGCCATTTGCAGTGCTATGCCACTGATGAATTACCCCTTCACAGGCTCTGATCTAAAGCCCTGTGAAGCTACAGGAGTCCCTGCACTGAATCCAACAACTGCTGGGATGGGCTCCCAAAKTAAGTTTGTGTGCAATCGTGGGAATCCAAAATCTTGTTCTCAATGCTGCAAGAGACTTGTTGAGTGACTTCAGGCAGTTCATTTCACCCTTCTATGCCTTAGTTTCAATTTAAACTGAGAATCATAGCAGTTTTTACAACCTCCATTGAGTAACAGCTGTAAATCTGTCTCAAATTCCTGGGAGGTGGTACGCTGGTGCTAAGTATTTTTAACACTAAACACATTACCACGTACAAAGTTGGCACTTAATGGTGAAGCAGGAAAGACCAGATGCACAAAACACCCAGAGAAATAGAAACAACACATCAAAGTATCCTAAAGTTAAAAAAGATCAAATAAAGTTAAAACCCAAGACAACTGATTTACCCAACTAACTAGTTTAAAACAGTTCTATATAAATACCAGAATTTACCCTTCTCTAAACACGAATCAGATCACAATCAGAATTTGTTTTGTCAAAAAAAAAAAGGGGGACAAAATATGAACTTTGGGAATTTCAGTTCATTTTTCAAAGTATATTATGTGACATAGTATTTCAAAGAAAGCTCTTTTATTTCTTTTATCTTTACAAAAGCTGAATTGATGATTATTTTTTAAACAAAGAGCTACATTTGGGTGTTTATTATTACCTGGTGCTATTAATTTCAGAAAAACAGAACCTCTCAAAGTAAGATTGAATTATTACATTCTGTTTTTAAGACAATCYAACCCGAGCTTGCAAAATCTGCAGATAGGAATGAAAATAATTCAATTATTTAACTTTTACTGACTGTTATAACAATACCTTCATTTCCAAATTTATATTCTGTATGAAATGCATATATTGAAGACAGCTAATTGAGTACTGTGTAATACAGCAGATAAAGAATGAAATGTCTCTCCTGTCAATAGTGACTCCAGAATGCAAAAAAAAAAAGGTATGCTATGATGGAAAGGTATGAAGCTGGACAAAGAAGAGAAGCAGCATAGTTTTAATCCATTTCATATTAAAAAAAAAAAAAAAAATCATCCATTTTATATTGCATAAGGGGAGGGAAAAAGTTGTGGAAGCAAAAGAAACAAGCTTTCTGATAAATATGATGGATACAGTGGATTTACAAAAAGCAGCTTGACATATGATTAATAGTGAAAGAGTGTTGGGGGGGTAATTGCATTAAAATGACAACATCAACTATTTTGGCTTTCAGGCAACAGTAGAACATCAGTTTATATGTAGTAACTCTTAATGTAACACACAATGGAATGACTGTAACTGGCAGGAGGGAAGTAACAAGACAGGCAAAAAGTACAGGAAGACAGACTGAGTGGTACAGCAGCTATAATAAAAGAACTAGTTTCATGGTTATATAGAGTATCAATATTAAGGAATGACCAAGGTTAGTGTCATCAGCAGGCTGATGTTTGCCAAGTGTTTTAAAGATGGGAAGCTCCGGCTGAGAATTGGAGTTGGGGTGGGGGCACTGGTATCAGAAACTTGCTCCTTCAGTTAACATAAATCAGCAAAGGAATGAAGTTCTCTGTCAGTATCTATTGCATACCTCAAGGGGCACAGCCTAGTCTTCAACACTGGTTGCACACTCTTGTCCCCCTGGAGCTCTTACAAACCATCACCCTGACTCTTCCAACTCCCACACAAATAAATTAGAAAAATAATTACCTGCAATAATCTATCTAGAGCCAGCAGCATCTGGGTTGGGTGAGTAACCCCAGAGATCTTGTTACACATTCACATCATTCACAATACATTAATCTTGCTGCCAGCAAAAGTAATTGCTTAAGAATTAACTTGGGTATTTATAAAGACACCTTACCCTTCATATAAATGAAAGCTCTGTCATTTAGTGAGCCTTACAAAAGATACAGTAACTGAAGGGACATTTGGATTAAACAAGAAAATAGTGTTGGACCCTAAGGGAATGAATCTGCCATAAGTAAAAGAGATCTAAACAAAAAATACTATGGTAATTTATAAACTGAGTGGTTGTCTCTCTACAATGTTAATAGGTAATGAACACTAAATCTCTTGAGTGTTTTGAAAAAAAAGTTACTAAATAATAAGGCCTTGATTTCAGACAAATTAGATATGTAGCCCTGGTAATCCAGGCCTGGAACAGAAGGTTTAACAGGCAGAAATACTTCACTAGCAGAATAGTTGAGTCTATTTTTCTGAGAAGGTTAATGTGTGACTACAATACTGCAATAAAAAAGTCATTTAGTTGGGTATAACAGCTGTCGGAAATGTTGGCAAGTTTGCCACTCTTTATATAATGCAGGGCTTTCAATTTAGCTTTGCTTCCATCCAGAACTGGTGAATGGTGTTGATGTTATGAATGAAATGAACACAGATTTATTTCTCCTTGTTTTTTTTTAAATACCAATGTGCATCATTATCCCTGTCACAGCCACCAACATCTTGTGCTGTGATATGTACCTTTGGTCTTTTAATAAGAAGAAAATGTGTTACAAATATTCCAAGCACAATTTACAGACCTTTAGTCCAGGAAAAAGGAGAGAGAAGGGAAGTGAATTAATATTTCTGTCAGTTCCCCTTCTCACCTGTTTGCATAAATGCTCAGAGGGCACTGCAGGCCTGATTTCAAGGGGAAAGATGGTTGGACAGGCAGGCAGTTGTCTGTGAAAGCAAACACAAGATAGGGATGGGAAAACCATCCACTGGGAAGAGAAGAGAGATGGAATCACTGATGTGTAAGTAACTTGGAGCACCCACTGGGGAAACAGGGATCACCATGGGCAGCTGAAAACTACAAAGAACTGATGAAAACAGGATAATCTTAACCTAAAAGGAAGAGAAGCTTGGAAAGCTTGGAAAAGAAAACCAGCTGTCCCTGCAGCTTTTGTTGTATCTAGAACAAGTTCATAAGCTTCTTTTCTTGCATTGATGGAGCCATTTCAGCTCCTTAAGAAGTAAGTAGCTAGAGGAAGTGATATCTCCTGGCCCTTGCCAGTCTAGGGAACAAAGAGCGCTATGTTCACTGAGCGTGCAGTTGCCATTTAAGTAGAACACATGGAACATATGGATTTTAAAGACTCAGCTTTGGAGAAAGGCAACATAGATCTGCACGCACAGATGGACAGACAACTTCTTTGCYGCTAGCAGGAGAGTATGTCCATATCAAAATGCATCAGGCCTCTTGTATCTTTGAAATCTAGAACCAGGCTTTACTGCAAGCTTTGTGCCTTGACCCTATTTTATTACAAACTGAACCACTGCTGAGCAAGAAATAATATAAGGACAGCCTGTGGATTATTACCAGTAGGATATGACAAAATTAAAAAGTTCTAATAACATTAACTCTTTGATTTGTCCAATATTCTGTTTTTGACCATATCAGTTTTAATTATAATCAGTAACCATAACAGACTTCAAAAAATAGTAAGTCACTTGGGAATTCTTCCATCTAAGGGACTGGGGGGAGATGTGCAGGAACAACTCTTGAAACTATTAGATAAACTAAGCAACAATCAAGAAAGAGCCTGGCTTTATTTTTAGAATGTTCCAAAATCTCTATGATATTACAAGTGAAGCCAAGACAGCTGCATTAAAACAGATACAGCTGAGTGACAAAGAAATCCAGAAAATGTTACTAATAAACTTTATTGGAGGGATTTCTAAACAAACACTGATTTCCAACACTGAATAGAAAAATTAAAGCTGGATTTTAGTTTACAAAAACTACGTGTGATAAAATTGCAAATAATGAATGAATGTAACTCTTCACAGTAACAAGACATCTTTAAAGTCAAGGCAAATATTATGAAATTCAAACATTACCAGCAGTGATTGCAAAATTCTTTTTACCGATATGTATGCTAACAATTCCAGTCAAATCATATGTTCACATTTTCCACACATCTACAAAGAGGTGTGTATGTAGTATTACTCAGCAAAAAAAACCCCAAAGCAAAACCAAACCCAAAAAAACCCCCATGAAGACAGAAGGAAAAGGGGAGATACCCATCTTAATTTATTTGTGTCAGTGAAAGATTTTATCATAGTTTTTTATCATAGGAAACCCCTCACCTTCTGGGTCAAATAAATCACAGAGTAAAAAAATCGGAGGATACTATTAACCAGGCTCTGTGTATCTGATGCAGATGGYTTTCAATTTCACAACAAACCAACAATTCAAGCCAAATTTGTCAGAATTCTCTTTCTGATTTATAAATTTATCTGACAAACGTGGTCCTAGATGAAATAAATGTAGTTTTGTTTATACCTTTCTATCAGAACAATCTAAATTCCAAATTTCATTTTACTGTGGAATATGGTAAAGCTCTAGGACTCTAGAAGCTCTAGAACTTCATTCTGCAAAATGACTATTCAAAGTAGAAAGCAAAAATGAAACCGTAAGAATCAGAGACCAAAAAAATAGTGGAAGTGCTCCAAATTTCAGAGTTCTGACAACCCTCCCAGGAGCTGAACATTGCTGTGGCAATTTTCATCCACAAGCAAATCCACCCTCCCTTACAATTAGAAAATTAAAAAATTTAAAAATGGAGGAGGGAGGGAAGGAAGAGATTCTTTTGCATCATTTTATCACAATGTGATTTTTTTAGTGAATAATTACATTTTTCCTCCTAGGAAATCTTCATATTTCAGACAGATGTTTTCAACCATTCTAGAGGATTATTTTTTTTAAATGTCATATGTTTATAGATAACATACGCTAGTTCCAAATACTTAGATAATGTTCTTAGATCTTGCATTCCGAAGGTAACAATTTCTGTTTATCAGATATCCCTTGGATATTTCTACGGCTCTTCTTCCAATATTGTCAACACTCTAGTTTGTCTTACAGACCCTGACAAATACAGCTATGCACATTTGACAGAGGCACAGAGAGAATACATGGATGGCTCAAGTTCAACTAGGCAACACAGGGATTTAAGCCCTGGTTAATTCCCTCCTCCCAGAACATCGTTCCTATCCTTCAAGAGAACCATAACAGGGAATGGGGATGAGGCATCCAAATTCTTTAAGCGGCTTCAAAGATCTCAACCTGAAAGTCTTAGAACCATTTCTTCATAATCCTGCTAAATGACTCTGAACCCACAGATTTTATCTGTATTTCAAAGAAAACAGAAGACTGGGCCTTAATTTTTAAGCAAATACATTTTACCTGGAAAAGATCTGTAGCAATAACAAGTTTTCTACATATACCATATCAACTTACAACTTTCAGAGTCAGATAATAATGATGTACAGTATCTGAACACATCACAACACATTCTGAATAAAATTTACAATAGGGACATGCATACATAAGAATGAACTGTAGCATGCCAAGTCATAGCACACATTTGCAACATTCTGCAAGAACACTTACAGATGTTCCTATTTAGCCACTTCATGTGCAACTACCTGATTAGCCTACCAAAGAGTTTGGCATGCAAACTGTTGAAAATTCTTCCTGCTAACTACAACCAAACATGACTCTCAACTTTTTTTCTTTAAATTAAATCATATAGAAAAATGTTTCACAACAGAAGCGTCCCTCTCAAAATCCTCAAAAGAATCAATAAGGATCATTATTACAGTCATTATTTGTAGCTTGCCACTTGAAAAATTTCAAGAACATCTATTTTACTGTTGGATTAACTAAGGCACAGAGAAGCAGTTAACATAAAATCAAAGTAAGTCAATGGAAGACTCCTAAGTGACTTCTTGATGACCTAAGGGCTGTACGAGTCATTAGCCCTCATACACTTCCCAGCAGTAAATTACTCCTCAAAGGGTAAAAAGTTAACTTTAAGCTATTGTGTCCCTGACAAGGGTAATATCCTTTATGTAACCTTTTCAATTTGCCTATCTGTACCAAAAGTGCTGTGTGCATCACTGAAGTTTTTAAAGAGCAGGAATCCACAGAAGGTCAAGACCTAGGTGAAATATTTCCCTTCAGCCTGCAGACAAGTGAGAGCAAGTTTTCTCAGCACAGGCTTAACAGTGAGTCCTTTAACATTTACCCTTCATATCAAAACCAATATCAATTTATAGCTGGGACACAAAGATGAAAGCAAATCAAGAAATGTTTCAAGCATCTCCAGAAAAGAAGAAACTTCTTCTTGGCATGTGTTTACTTTCTCAAATAACTGTCATCAAAATATAAAGCCATGGAGGAAAAAACATTAAACTATTGTAAGAAGTGAGTTAAAAACAAGATTATGAAAGTGCAGTATTTGACCAGGTGAAAATATTGTTTAACACCTTCATAAGAGCTTCAACCAGTTTCTAAAGATCCCACAGAAAAAACTTCATGAAAAAATGCACCTAAAACTGAGCAAGTAGTGACTTTAATTTATAAAGTATTTTTAGTACCTCCAGARTACTTTTTACTTCTACATCAGTCCAGAATTTCCATGCCAAATATTCTGAGAAATAAGAACTGCCATGCTTTCACAGACATGTTTTGACTTTAAAAAACATCTTCTGGAGGGATAAATAAGATGCAGAATGCTTTCTTTATAATAATTTTCATTATAATGTTATTAACTAGTCTGTTGCAGAGGTGCTCCAAACCTTAATAAATATGTGCATTTTTTAGTTTAAAGAATAACTTTTTTACTTCCAAATTAACATTGGAGCTTTAAGCAAAACTCTGCATTAACTTTTTTCTTTGAAAGYTTTGCCATGACCTGTCCAAGAACAGGATCAGAACTACAGTCCCTGCTCCAAGAAATTTAAATATATTAACATTAAGCTGTCTGTGTAGCACAGTTAGTTAGAAGCAGCAGATAAAATTATATTATTTCAGCCATATCAGGTGAAACTCACTCTAGAAGACTTGAATGACACCAGCCCTCTAGGCAGAGGTGAGTTTTACCCACTTAACAAGTCCAAGGTGATTTGCAGCACTGTAGGTTTCTTTTTTTTTATTTCAAAGTGATTTTAGTACTTCATACCTTCTAGCTGATTGCTTAAAGCTACTTGCTTCACAAAACAAGAACACTGAAGAGGTAGCTGAGGAACTTCACTAGAGCCCACTCAGCAAAGACCAGAAAACATGTGTATCAATTCAAATAATTTCACTAGAGTTTCAGTGCTTAACTGAAACAGTTATGGAAAGAGGGTGTAGGGTGGAGATGACAGCCAGAAAAGAACACAAACAGTGTGTTCCGCTCTTTCTTCTTTGCAAACACCCTAAAATCTGAATGCATGAAGATTACAGATGAGTCAATAAAATTTTTCCCTCCTTGTGCTGGTTTTGCCTGGGATAGAGTCAATTTTCTTCACAGTAGCTAGTATGGGGCTATGTTTTGGATTTGTGCTGGAAACAGTGTTGATAATACAGGGATGTGTTYGTTATTGCTAAGCAGTGCTTACACAGAGCCAAGGCCTTTTCTGCTTCTCACCCCACCCCACCAGCGAGGAGGCTGGGGGTGCACAAGAAGTTGGGAGGGGACACAGCTGGGACAGCTGACCCCAACTGACCAAAGGGATATTCCATACCATATGGCGTCATGCTCAGCATATAAAGCTGGGGAAGAAGAAGAAAGGGGGGGACGTTCGGAGTGATGGTGTTTGTCTTCCTATGTCACCATTACGCGTGATGGAGCCCTACTTTCCTGGAGATGGCTGAACACCTGCCTGCCCATGGGAAGTAGTGAATGAATTCCTTGTTTTGCTTTGCTTGTGTACACGGCTTTTGCTTTACCTATTAAACTGTCTTTATCTCAACCCATGAGTTTTCTCACTTTCCTGATTCTCTCCCCCATCCCACCGGGGGGGAGTGAGTGAGGGGCTGTGTGATGCTTAGTTGCTGGCTGGGGTTAAACCACAACACTCCTTATATTTACCAAATAACACATAGAACATGTTTATACTAGAATTAGTTGTCCCAAACAGCAGAGAGCACACTTGTCACACATAATCTGTGCTGGTGCCATGTGCTGTTGTCAAATGGTGTCACTTTTAACACCACAGTATCATTACATTTAAAATAAGTGCAATACCAGGATACAAGTGTTGGTCCCAGATGGAAAAATCCCTAGAATTGAGAAGTTGCAGATCGATTTCTGGAACACTCTTTTTATACACTCTAATTTGCTTTTCTTCTACGGATCAGAAAAATAGCATGTGAGGTAATAACAACTTTGGACCGATGACCAGTGTAAAATCGCTGCATCCACTGAAGCCAGTGGTAACTCTGCTTTGGACTTAAGAGGAGTAGAAATTAAACCAGAAGTATTTATCAGAGGGAAATGAAGAAAGGATGCAAAAAAGAAATTAATAAAATGACAGGCAATCTCTGAAAGTCCAAAATGAAACTTATTCCACTGTGCTTAGCTTCTTCCACATAATTTTTATCCTAATATTTCTCATATGTCTCTCAATTATACTGTCAATAATAAACAGAAGTGATATAAATCAGTTAGGAGGTTGACACAACAGAGAAAATTCTTTCTTTTCAAAACTTGACATAAAACAGAGGAAAATAAGCTGCTCCTAATAGGAACTGCAGGAGAGAAGGTTCTCCAATAAAAGAACCATATTGCACTTAAGAGCATCCATATTGCACTTAAGAGCATAGTATACTTTCTTTCAGTTGATGTAAGCATCTGCCCTCTTTGACAGCCAGCTCCAGTAGCTTTATCACCTACTACTGGTGATACCAATACTAAACAAAGAAGTTTATTTCTTTATCAGTCAGAAAAAAGGCTCAATGTTTTTAGTGTATTTCAATCACATTTTGCTGACAGCAGGCAGGGGAGAAAGCTAATATGCAAGACAGAACTGAAGAACAATTTGTAATGTAAGTTTCTGGTGAAGAGAAATCCTACCACCCACCCCCCAATCTATGGAAATGTATGCTGTTGAGTCCAACACAGAATACAAACCCCCTCAACTCCCATATCTTTTTTACCTTAGGTATCTGTTTAATCTTGTTGAATTACATTGGAAGGCACACATATATTTGTGAAGCAGCAAACTTTCTGTTGTACCACAATAGTACTTAGTCAAACACTCGGGAAATAAAACCCCACGGGTCAAAAAGCAAATTATAACACTCCAGTTGAGAGTATTTTTTTAAAGATTTAACTGACCCATGTTTCACTTCTATTGTTTTATGTGCCACATGTTTGCTGTTAAATGAGATAATAGAATTAATTTCAATTCTTTCCCAAACTGAGTGAAAAAAGAGACAATATTTATCCATCTCAAAGAACAAATTCAAAAAAGGGAAAATGGCTGTCAGACTTTAAAGAGGGTGAAGAAAAAAACACCAAGCATATAAAGAGGGGAAAACCCATTGTAAAATATGTCTTTATAATGGATTTGTGAAAAAAATCTCTGAACTAATTTTTTTCTAAAGAAAAAGCTTGTTCTGCACATTACCCCTGTAAACAATACAGCAGTCATGGTATTGTACTTACTTCCCTGTATGACTTTCCTTTCACTGGGATTTGCTAAAACTCTTAAAATGTGTTTGACTGTTTCACTGTCAAATTGTCCTTTGTTGTCAATTGTTCTCTTTGCAATGGTTCACATATTCAGTAGTCTTAGGATTTATTTTGCCAGTTACACAAACCAGCAGCAGAACTCTGCCTGTTGAACTAAAAGAACCACTTGATCCCATAACACATGGGCGTACGTACAGAAACAGTAGGGCTAGATATTCTGGACCTATTGTTGAAGTGAAACAAACATATTAATATTGAAAGGACAATATATGGGATCCGATCTTGGGTAAGCCCCTGTAGCTAATGATATGAGACAAGATGAATTTTGAAACAGAACCAAAGGTCCAAATCCCCAAATCACTGTGAAATGAACCCACTCGGCATCTGTCAAGATGTACTCAGTGCCACACAGAACGGACTGGCATGATCTGAAAAGCTAAAAATAAAATGACTTGAAAACATCAAGTCACCTCCTAAAGAGGTACCATGGTAAATGCTTTGTGAGCCATCTGACAAAGAAATGAATGAGCTTACAACCCTTGCACTCTGGAAAATGTGAGAAATGGCATTCCCATCATGTGCTTTTTCACTTCAGTTGTCAGGTAATTTTGGACGTCATCTCCAGAACCATTATACCTGACACTATGTGAAAGCTATGTAAAGTAAGTGCTCAGGAAAGCAATATCTACCAGGATAAGAAACACTCAAACAAAACAGCACAAGGAATTTTCAAATCAGTACATTTTCCCAGCACAGTGCTCCTTACAATTACTTTAAGGACAAAAAATACATCTTATCCTTCACYTGATGCCAGATTTTTACGGTTGTACACCACTCAGGGTTGATTGAGCAAATAAGATTCTTGGTTTTATCTTATGAGTTTTTTTCCAATAACTTGGGTAAGTTTTGAATTAGCTTTTTAAAAATGGAGAATAAAATTAGAATAAAAGGAGCAGCAGACTAGACTAGCTGCTACACCTTGAATTTTTTTTTTTTTTTTAACTCAGGACATTTCCATGACAGGTAAAGGTTTTCTTGAGGAAACTTTTAATTTTTTAAAGACATTGACAATTTGCACTTGGAAAGCTTTGTGATCACACCTAATCATGAGCAAAGAGCATGTCTGTAACCTGGTCAAGGATTTGGGACTGCACTGGCAAGCTTTTCTTGCAAACACAGTAAACACTATAGATGCATATGTCACCAACAAACAGTAGAATGCATCCATCCATTAATGCTTTTGAAGTTAACAGATCAGCATTGTTGAGACCTGCATTCCTAAATATATAAGATTTGCACAAAGGAAAAAGAAATAGCAGAGGAAGAAGATTCGTCATGACATGGAAAGTATCAAGAAGTCTCTCAAACTTCATTCTAATTTTAAATACTTTCTATTACCATAGTCCATGGAGATCACTTGTGCAAGTTATATCCAGCCATTTACACAAGCTGCCATAATAAAAACAAAACAAAACAAAATAGGCATTTCTAAACCTATGGTGACAGCAGAAACCTGGAAGATAAAAACCATTTGTTCCCTCAAAGGATGATTAGCTTTAGTGGTGCTAACATGCATTCCTAGCCTCTGGCTTGAGGTGGTCAGCCCATAACCTATTATTCCAGAATACAGAATGTTTATCCCTGGGCAAAATAAAGCGCAAATATGGAATTCATCTTGGACATAACAAAACGGCAGGCAACTCCAATCCTCTACTTCTCTTGGCATACATTAGAATTACAGCCATTTACCCAGAGGGAGTGCAGATACCTCTTCAAGAATATCTTCTGACAATCCGGAGCCTGATGAATTCCTAAGCCAAGTGCTGCTGATGAAAATGGCACAAATCCCCACTAACGAAAATACTTGCTTGCCCTCCTCTAGCTGGGCAAACTACTAATAGTGTAGTTGTGACAGAGCAAAGCTTCAATGTAACTGCTAAAGCAGTGAGCCCAAGCTGAACTCCTCCGGCAATTTCAGTACCAGACATTGACCAATGGCAACAGCGTAAATGCAAACTTTGTCACTAACTTCAAAAGAAACTGTATCAGACTCTCTAAGATTTCACCAAGGAGTCTCATCTTCTGCCATCTGCTGGAGTTATTCATCATAAAAGTAGTATCTGCCCTGATTTTTCAAAAAGAGGTGAAATATGCTGAACGCCATTTTGCTTTAAAGTGCTAGTGACACCTTCCCCCAAAAGTATTAAGGTTTGGACATTGCTTTTTATCTCAGAGTAAATGTTCACTTAAGCAAGAAACAAGGCAGGTGCAAAAGGGGCAAGGGAAGACAGCAACTAGGGACTGGCTATTTCAGAATTCTGAAACAGGCTGATCACAGGTAACAGGGGATCTGAATTAAATCACAWTGGTTTTACCACTTGCATAAGTATAGATGAGCTGTCATTCTACCAGCTGGAGACTTTATTTCCTAAAATAGCTTCTCAAATGGAAACACTTAAAATCCACTTTGAATGCACAGCTGTGTCATGAGTGTGTTTATTCTTATTATTTCTGTCATAATGTACCTTAAATTTGAAAAATGCTTGTTGAACTACTTGTAATGGGATAGAAATAAAGAAATGGCATTTCTTTTTTTTTTGTTCTTCTTATTTCCTCTGGTGAGCAGCATATCCCAATTTTGCCCTGCAATCCCTTCTGCTAGTTTATCGCTATTGTTTCTTTCTAAATGAAACTTGTTACTTGTCTTCCTAGGGGCAATTAATTTTTTTCTTGTTCTGTCTGTGTTTAAATAAGCTATTGATTTTATTTTCAAGGTAATTTAAGGTGGGAATACAGTTCTTATTTGATAACTACCAGCCTAATGTGCTTTGAGTAAACAAATGTTATGGTTTCAATTTTTTATTTTTGTCATCAAAATCGACCAAGCAGCAACTACTACTCATGTGGTTGGATTTGGAGACTAAATGTTGTGTGAAGCAATAAGTAACATTAATAATTCAGTAAAGTGTTACCCATGGCTAAATAATTACAAGAGATGGGACATAACACACTACAGTGGTACAAGAAGCTTGTCATTAAAATATACCCTAAAGCAGGTGACAATGGGGTAGCTGCATAAACAAAATTAAATACCATAAATTTTTAGAGGCCATACTTTCATTTCTGCTACAGGTGCTGTCTGAGGATGTCCACCTGAATGACATGGTAATGTTGCCATCAGTTGCTGGATTGCTCAGAAATCAGAAATAGTTTGTACAGGCTGTGCTTTCCATCACCTGAAGTTAGTCATACCCAAAAAAGGGTGGAGACAGACAGAGATAAACTATCACTATGCACATTTTTAACCTCCTCCTTTTCTACAAGTTTAGAGGTCTAAGCTGTTCATATTTTCCTAATAAATTCCTAATAAATTCCTAATAAATTCCTAATAATTTCCTAATAAATTCCTAATATTGTTGTGGTTTAACCAGGCAGGCAGTCAAACACCACACAGCTGCTCGCTCACTCCCCCCTCCCSTCAGTGGGATGGGGGAGAGAATCGAAAAAAAAAGTAAAATTCGTGGATTGAGATAAAGACAGTTTAATAAAACAGAAAAGGAAGGGAAAATAATGATGATGATAATAATAATAATAATAATAATGATAGAATATACAGAATGAGTGATGCACAATACAATTGCTCACCACCCGCTGAGCGATACCCAAGCAGTGATCGCTACTTCCTGGACCACGCCTCCTCTTTATATATTGAGCATGAYGTCACATGGTATGGAATACCCYGTTGGCYAGTTGGGCTAGCTGTCCCGGCTATGCTCCCTCCCAGCTTCTTGTGCACCTGGCAGAGCACGGGAAGCTGAAAAGTCCTTGACTAGCAGACTACTTAGCAACAACTAAAAACATCAGTGTTTTATCAACATTCTTTTCATACTAAATCCAAAACACAGCACTAGGAAGAAAATTAACTCTATCCCAGCCGAAACTAGGACAGTGTCCACCCCTTATTCTATATCATCTAYATCATGCCTAGATTTCATGTTTTCCAATACAGTCTAATTAATCACCACCACTTCTCTTATATTTTGAGATAGATATATATATATACACACACACACACACAGAGATATCATTCCCTTAGTCTGTGGGCCATCCCTCTAAAATGTCCATTGAGTTCATTTAGTCCATGACTTTGGGCTCCATCCATCATAACAGTCTTTCAGTGCAGGAGAGATGGTGTGTGGTGTTGAATTGTTGCATGCTGAAGCCAGTTCTGGTTCCATCACTGCTGCACTTTGTTTGGTTTCATCAAAGTTCATTCTTCATTAATCTGGGTGATTCTTACTGTAATACCGTTGATATGGCCTATAGCAACCATAGAAGTGATGACATACAGTATTATATAGCAATTAACATYATAGAGTTCAGTTCATTGGATATTTTCACCCAAAAATCAAATCTCCTTGAGGTACACATCGGACTTCCCCATCCTTTCGCATTACCYACCAAGTGCACCCAGGWYCTTGAGCAAAAGCAATCCCACGAATAAGTTTCCCTTACCCGAGGCAGGAGTAACCCAGACTGTCTTCCCCAGCATATTTTTTATGTGCACTACAGGGACTTTATCCCCGTCTACAGTACGTMAAAGTTTTGATTGGGCAGGGCCAGCTCGATTGAAAGATCCCCTGGTGTTGACTAGCCAGGTGGCTTTTGCYAAATGTGTATCCCAATGCTTGAATGTCCCACCACCCATTGCTTTCAGGGTGGTTTTCAGCAGTCCATTGTATCATTCGATTTTCCTGGAGGCTGGTGCATGATAGGGGATGTGATATACCCACTCAATGCCATGCT